>JAAWXA010000022.1:5041457-5166132 GCA_038090715.1 Florisuga fusca
GCGGGACCGGGGGGAGAGGGGCCGGGATGGGCCGGGCTCCGGTGGCGACCTGCTCACCCTAACTTCTGTCCGACGTTGTAGGCGGAGGAGCTGCGGCAGGCGCTGGAGGAGATGCGGGAGCTGTACGAGCGGAATCAGGCAGACGTGTGAGTCCCGCAGAACCCGGGAGGCGGCCCCGCCGGCGTCCCGCCTCTCTGTAACGCGCCTCTTTCTCCTCCAGATCCGAAGCGAAGTCGGGACGGACGGACCTGATTTTCCTAATCCGGTTTCGGCACTGCTGCCTGCTCCGAAACCAGCGCTGCCTCCTGGCCTACCTGTGAGTGCGGCCGGGGGAGGCGGGGTATCTGCCGCGGCCCGGCGGGGGCACGGAGTGACCACTTCTCCCCGCTGGCCCGGGAGCGCGGTCCCCAAAAAGACAGGGTCCCCAAGCGCTGGGTGTTACGAGGTACGGGAGCAGGGCGGCTGCAGGGCTGTCTCTGTGTGTGTGTGTTCATTGATGGTACCACCCGAGGCCAGCACAAAGAGAAGGCTCTCCTCCTGCTCTTTGTAAGTTTTACTTGAGAGAGGCCCAAAATCACATCCTTTAAAGGACGGTGGGTCCCGAGTGACCCGAGTTTTCGCTCCCTGCTTTGAGGCAGACTGGAGGGGGCATCGGCGCTGCCGGGGGATATTGCCAGCACTTTTCTCAACAAAGAAACCTGATCTCCTTTTATGATCGGGTGACCTGCCTGGTGGATGAGGGGAAAGCTGTGGATATGGTCTACCTGGACTTCAGCAAAGCCTTTGACACCGTCTCCCACAGCATTCTCCTGAAAAAGCTGTCAGCCCACAGCTTGGACAGGGGCACCCTGTGCTGGGTTAGGAACTGGCTGGAGGGCCGGGCCCAGAGAGTGGTGCTGAACGGGGCTGCATCCAGTTGGCGGCCGGTCACTAGTGGTGTCCCCCAGGGATCAGTGCTGGGCCCAGTTCTGTTTAATATCTTTATTGATGGTTTAGATGAGGGGATTGAGTCCATCATCAGCAAATTTGCAGATGACACTAAGCTGGGGGGGAGTGTGGATCAGCTGGAAGGCAGGAGGGCTCTGCACAGGGACCTGGACAGACTGGAGAGTTGGGCTGATTCCAACGGGATGAGGTTCAACACGGCCAAGTGCCGGGTCCTGCACTTTGGCCACAACAACCCCATGGGGAGCTCCAGGCTGGGGACAGAGTGGCTGGAGAGCAGCTGGACAGAGAGGGACCTGGATTGACAGGAAGCTGAACATGAGCCAGCGGTGTGCCCAGGTGGCCAAGAAGGCCTGTATCAGGAACAGCGTGGCTTGTATCAGGAACAGCGTGGCCAGCAGGTCCAAGGAGGTGATTCTGCCCCTGTACTCAGCGCTGGTGAGGCCACACCTCGAGTACTGTGTCCAGTTCTGGGCCCCTCAGTTCAGGAAGGAGATTAAGGTGCTGGAGAAGGTCCAAAGGAGGGCAACCAGGCTGGTGAAGGGACTCGAACACAGATCCTATGAGGAGAGGCTGAGGGAGCTGGGGCTGTTCAGCCTGGAGAAGAGGAGGCTCAGGGGAGACCTCATCACTCTCTACAACTCCCTGAAAGGAGGGTGTAGCCAGGGGGGGGTTGGTCTCTTTTCACAGGGACCTCTCAGCAAGACAAGAGGACACGGTCTCAAGTTGTGCCAGGGGAGGTTTAGGTTGGATATTAGAAATAATTTCTTCACTGAGAGGGTGATCAGGCATTGGAATGGGCTGCCTGGTGAGGTGGTGGATTCTCCGTCCCTGGAGATATTTAAAAAGAGACTGGATGTGGCACTCAGTGCCATAGTCTGGTAACCGCAGCGGTAGTGGGTCAAGGGTTGGACTTGATGATCTCTGAGGTCCCTTCCAACCCAGCCAATTCTATGATTCTATGAAAAGTGCCCCACGTTTCTTCCCCCGCAGGTACGACCGGTTGCTGCGGATCCGAGCACTAAGGTGGGAGTATGGCAGCGTCCTGCCCAACACCATCCAGTTTCACATGTCTGCTGAGGAAGTGAGTTGTCTGAAACTCTTGACCATTATTCCTCCTGATAGGTTAGCTACTGAGTAGAGTCAAAATAGGGTAGACTTCTCTTCCTTCACTATAAACATGACACCTGACGTGCCTTTCTGCAAAATATGGATGTGTTTATTCGTTGTTTGTGGATACTGAGTGGACGTGATGCACAGCACTTTCAAGAACCAGGTGGTCTTCGCCAGATCAGACTTTAAGCCAGGAGACTTGTGTTTTCACATGCTGCTCCCAAATGCCATCTCTAGGCCAATGTACAGAGCTATGAACACTAGCAGCACATGTCCTACCCTGAATCCAGGCTGATCTGCCTCTGGGGCAGTTTTTCCTTTTAGAGGAGCTTGTGTGCACCTTTGGCTGGTATGAACATGCTAGGGAACAGTGGTCTAACTCTACAAACTAGACCTGACTAATCCAGGACCTGTCAGCATTAGCTGTTTGGCTTTGATTGAGGGATGGCTGTTCATGTCCACAGGTAGAGTGGTTCAATCAGTACAAGAAGTCTTTGGCTACCTACATGCGGTCAGTAGGAGGAGAAGAGGGGCTGGACCTTACACAGGACATAAAACCTCCTAAAAGTCTGTACATTGAAGTAAGTGCAAGATTGATGGTTTCTTTTTTTTTTTTTTTTTTTTAGAGAATTTCACCCCCCTCTAAAGTCAGAAGATCCAGACTTCTACATTCTGCTTGCCAGTGTTTTACTCCTTCTGTTGAGGGCTTAAAGCATGTTGAAAGATGGTAATTCTAGTTTGCAGGGAATTCTGGACAGGGGGGAGTAGTCTGAATCCCAGTGAGAAGTTTTTGCAGTGTTTTAGAGAAACTTAACAAACACTCATATGCACTAGAAACCATGTTCCCATGTTAGGGATTGTTAACTAGTTTGTTTTTATTTTAAATGGACTCTGATAGGTAAGACTATACAACATTTTACACAATTGATACAACAAAAAGCATGTGAGAAATCAGTCAGTAGCTGAAGTTCTCAGTTCTGATGTTCTTTTTGAAAAAAAACATACTAACAATCAACCTGTTCCTTAAGGCAGTTTCTCTATTAGCAAATTGGCATTTCCAAGTATGTGTATGAGATGGTTCTGGAAATGCTGCTCCCCAGACCCCATCTCTTGTGCTGCTCTTCCTCTAGTCTGCAGAGGGGTGGGCTGGGCTGCTTGCTGGTGCTTCTTGCTTCAGGCAGAGGCAGGAAGAGAACATCTCATAGAGTCCACAGATCATGGGATTGGTCCAGTTCTGCATCTCCAGATTTGCTCTGTACTGAGGCTCCAGCAGGCATATAGAAATGTGTCCATACAGTTCTGGGGCATGTGCTGGAGGTCAGCAGTGATGCTAAGTGCCTTTTATGGGAGATCTGATGATCTGAGAGCTGTGTCTATGCTTTTTGCAGGTGCGGTGTTTAAAAGACTATGGAGAATTTGAGATTGATGATGGTACCACCATCCTGTTGAAGAAGAATAGCCAGGTACCTGTGAGAAGTGTGGTCTGTCCTTTCCCTTTCACTCCCTGCCACCCTTCTGCTTATTTAAGATTCACAGCATGTCACAGTTCCTGCACACAGGGCTCCTCTGTCTGCATGGCCCAGGACTGTGGTTCAGCTCTGCCTGATTTGTAACACAATGCAGTGGGCATAAAACACAGCAACCAGAGCTGGTTGTGTGCAGTGACATATCCAGTCTGTATGGGTTTCAAGGGAAGTTTTGTCTGTGTTTCTGTGCAGCACTTCTTACCCCGCTGGAAATGTGAGCAGTTAATCAGACAAGGAGTCCTTGAGCACATCCTCTCCTAAGTGTTCAGGACAAGAATGACAAGCCTTGCTTGGTGGCCTGCCCAAAACTGGGACTTGAACCTCTCTGGTGTGTGTGCACAACTTGGACACCTCAACAATTTCTGCAGTGAGCACTCTGTCACTCCTCTTAATGACTTTTCAAACCTGACATTAAGATCAGTCCTGATACCAAGTATGCAAACCACAGTGGCCAGCTCTTCATGCCCAAAGGGTGCATGCTGGTAATGTAGCAATCCTGGGAATCCAGCATAGCAGAGGGCTGACATTGGAGGGGGGAAGGGGGAGTTTTACCTAAGCCCTACAGCTACAAACAGGTTTTGTGAATGCATGTTTGTTTGGAGCAGTTATCTGTTCACACTGCATGTGGGAGTGAGACCAACTGGTTTCGCTCCGGAAGCCAGGAGAGCTCCATGGTTGCAAAATAAAGAACTGCTTCAGCCTTTAATTTAGTGTTTTGTTTCAAGAGTTAAATCTTCTGTTCATTAAAACTCTCTGACCTGGCTCTCTGGCCCAACCCATCTTGATCCTGCAGAGTGATGCTCATCTGGTTATTTAGGTCTCAGTGGAGCTTCTTCAAGTGCCAGATGAGGCTGCACAGGCCTCTTTCTAAGGCTGGACCTGAAGCCTTGCCTCCTGTCAGAGCCCTAGAAATGTTGTTGAAGATGCTAGAGTCAACAAACAATGTGGTCTGGGGCACAGGCATGGCCTCGCAGCATGTTTGTGCCCATCCCTGTATGAAAAGTCTCCCTCCCCAGAGCACCAGTCTGGCAGGGCCAATGGACTATTTGGGGTGGGAGAGGCAGCAGCAGGTTTTAAAGACTCCAGTTAGCACAAAACAAGAACACAGCTGAAGAACTGCTCTCCTCATCTGGTTTTCCTAATGGAGCTGCTGACTCTTCAGTAGTAGCTGAGGTATGGCACTTCCAAACATCAGACTAGAGGCTTGCCTAGCCCCCATCTCTGATAGGAGCCAAAAAGCAAACACTTGAGGAAGAATACAAGAAGAGGATAAATGCCTGGGGCATTACAGCATTGCTCTCTGAGTCCCATCAAAGGAACCTCCCTGAGCTAGTCCAAGCCTCTGTGAGGCTTTCTTCCTTGTAATAGCCCAGCTTACCTCATGGCCCTTGCAATCAGAGTTGCCCCCAAGGCAAAGAAACAGCTTCAGCTGTTATCCACTGGGGCACAAAGAGCAGCCCAGACCAAGAAGTCCTCAGTCACAGCCTCCAGCCATGGGCTGGGGAACTCTCCTGCTCTGGACAGTGGGGTGCTTGAAGACAGTGTCTTGAGTTTTAGCTCACGGCCTATTTATCCCCTTTTTTTTCTTGGAGCCAAAAATAGCTTGAGCTACTTCTAAGCACTGTCTTGTCTTTGTCCAGCCCCTGCTTTGCCATCCTGATCCAGTCAGACTTTAGTCATTCCTGTACAGTAGTCTCCATAGCCCCCAGAATCCTAGAAGTTGTTTTACAGCTAGTGGCAACCACAGCCCCCAAGCAAATACCCTCTGCTTTCCACAGAGCAAGGCGGGCACCAGGACAACAATGCAACACCCTGGGCAGATCAATAAATTCTGTGTTTGCTGATGTGACTGCTTGGCTTTGTGGCCTTTTAGACAACTTATTTTGGCAAGAGCAGTACTTGCTGCCAGCGTGTGAAGGCCAACAAGGAAGGCAAGATGATGCAATTCACTTACCATAGCTCTTTGTCTCCTTTGAAGAAGTACACTGCTGAGTAGAGGTCACCAACCCTGCCCCAAGCCTTGAAGGCTCAAATTGAAAGAAATATCTTCCCTTAGCCCCTCTGTCCTGCTTCCAGCAGAGGCACCAATTGAGCAACAGATTTGTTTGGATACTAGGCTCAGGCTTCAGGAGGGCCACAATCTCCTAGAGCCCAAGAGAAAGAGCTGTAGAGGGAATAAAGAGCAAGTTAGGTGAGTCTACTGAAACACAGAGCAAACTGGAGATAGCAGAATGTGCTGTAATATTGCAAACATTTAATGCCACAGCCTTCTGGACACAGGAACCTACAAGCCCTCCTGCCCTGGCTTTCCAGCTATAACAGCATGGCCCAAACAGCAATCCTATGAAGCATCCACACCATCATCCAAGGCACTGCCACAGGGCAGGGATGGCTGCTCTGAGACAGACCTGACCTGAAACAGCACACTCTGCCACTGTGAAAGGCACCAAAGCTGGTGCTTTCAGTAGGAACATTCAGCTATCTACAGGACCAGCTTCACTAAAGAACTCTGGTCTCTCCATTTTCTACCCAGCAAAATCCTGCCAAAACCAGGAGCTGACTTCCCAAACCAGCTGTACCTTTTCTTCCTCACCTGACAAACCCCAGCCAGGAGAAGGTGCAAGGCAGTGGCAGCAGGTGCCCCATCACCCACTCAGAGACATTGGTGTGATTTTTCCAATTAGCTGCTTCAGAGCTGAGGCTTGCTCCTCCAACAGCTGGTTCTTCTCCTCAGTGCTCTTCTGCTTCAGCTCAGCTGCCTGCAGGGCCGTTGCAAATCTCCTGTTCTCCTCACGGAGGTCTTCGATCAATAGTTTGTTCCTGGAGAGCTGGGCCTACAGCAGGGTCAGGAGGCTTAAGGTTCAGCATCCCCACAGCAGTCCCAGCCAGGTAAGGACTCCCAGCACTTGCCACCCCTCTTGCACTCACCTGGGCATCTTTGAGCTGAGCTGCCCTCTCTGCCAGTACAGCTTCCACACTCCTCAGATTGTGCTCCAGTCCCTCTGCCTGCTCTACAGCTGCCTGCAGCAGATGCTCATGTTCCTCCTGCAGTGGGCAACAAAGCCTGATGTTGAGCTGTCCCACCACTCACCTGGCCCCTGGCAATTCTGGGCCATGCATTTTCTCAGGCTCCCACTCATAGACTTTTAACAGTCCCTGAAGGAGAGCATGAGGGGATCAGTGGAGGTGGTGCAGGATGTCAAGAGCAGTGGGACAAGTGTCTAGAGCAGTACAACCTTCCCTAGGTCAGCACCAACCAACCAGTTTTAACACAAGGCACAGGCTGCCCATCAGTGTTTTCTGGAAAAACAAGCCAATGGCCTCCCCTCTCTCAAAAGCCAAGGAAAAGAATTTCCTCGGATGCAGTTCCTGTGTCTGCTCATTTTAATTCCTTAGGTTATCATTTGCTCCATCTTTTTCCAGGTTAGTTCAATTGAATGAGTGTCCTGAAACAAAGGAAAAATACAAAAACCCATCGTCTTGTTGCCCACCCAGCTCTGTGCAAGATACATCTGCATTTAGAGACCTCAGACATGTTTTACCCATCCCGAGCATACACAGTTAATTCCTGCTCTTCCAGACACAAGGTACCTTGTCTGGGGTAGGTAGACTGGAGTGGGGAGGGCTCCTGTTTGAGTGTGCAGCAGTGACTCAGATCAGGTGGAATGAAAGTTACAGCTGAATTTGAGGATCAAGTGCATTTTTCATGTGGGCTCTTGATACATAGCATCTTTCACTCAAACCTCTGGTGGCTCTGACCACAGCTGCCTTCCAGGTTGGCAGTGCTCCCTCTCAAGTACCCTTGACTGAGTTCCTGCAATTTTTTGCTTACCTGGGTCCTGAGCAGCTGCCTGCACATCTGCTCAGCCTGCCGGTGGATGTTTTCCTGGAGCTGCTGAGCCTTGCACTGTTCCTCTCTCAAGCTGGTTTGCACCTGCTCAAACTGTTTCTTTGGCACCATGCTGTTCATCTGGGCCTTGGCCTGCTGCAACTGCAGAGCATGCTGAGTCTGGGCCAGACTCAGGCTTGCCTTGGCTTCTAAGAGCTGTAATACAGAAAGGCTGATAGCTGGTTACATTTTTGTGCTAGCAATGGGTGTGCTGCAGCTGCTGGGAGAGGTTAGGAAGCACCCTCAGCTTAGGCTCTCACACCAGCATGACCACAGCAGGGTAGCAGACCATGGCTGTGGTGCTTGCTGGGCAGCCTAAAAAGCCAGGGATAGAGAGCAGTGAGAGCTGCAGGGAGGAGATACAGGGACCCCTTGCTGAGAGATGCTCCACTTGCTGAGCAGCAAGGAGTAGGGGCTGCTGAATGGAGGATGCTCTGGGAGGGAGTCCCAGCACCAACCACTGCAGTGACAGAAGGCAGAGGGGTCTGCTCACCTGTGTTTCTGCTTAGATACAACCACCTCAGGCAAGATGGGCTTCAAGGCAGCAGCACGTGTCCTCTGCTTCCTGCCACCAACGAAGGGCAAACCTGGTACTGGGAAGCAGGTCTGATCCAGCTTTGCCCTAGGGCTACCCATGGATGACTAGCATGAACAAGCTGTACACTGCAAAGCCAGTCCCTAAGCCTGTTCTCAGGGTAGATGCCCAGGTGTGGGATATTAATATATCTGGAGGTCTCTCACAATGTCTTTCTTCTGTCCTAGTGGTCCTTGTTCCACTGCTCTGATCACCTCATTTTCCTCCCTTCAGATATGGCTTACCTAGCTGGTCATCCCTGCCCAGTCCCTGCCTGATCCTGCCACTCCTCTAGCTTCTCATTCAGCTGAGCCATGAGGAAACAAAGCTCCTGTCATTCCTATGTGAGCCACCTCCACTCAGCCTCCATCTCCCCTGCCCAGCCAGCCCACACAGGACAAGGACAAAGGGGATATCTCAGGGCCAGCTGCAAGCAACCTGTCCCAAGCTACACCAGAACTGGCTTCAGAAACATCTAAGTTGGAGGGAGATGAAGAGGACAGTCTCTTCTGCCTAGGGAAAGTGTTCAGTACAGCTCTGGGCAGGGCAACATCAACCTCACAGGGACCACTCAACAGCTTGCCTCCCCACCACCACCTGGGTGACACCCACCTTGTCCTGTGAAGCCTTGAGTTGCTGTCGGAGCAGCTCTGCCTTCATCCAGCATGCTGCATGCTGCTGGTGGTGCTCCAGCCTTCTGGCTGTCTCTGCTCCTTGAAGCCACTCAGCCTCCAAAAGCCTTTGGCTCTGCAGCTGAGGAGTGCCAGAGCCAGCACTGTGGCTGGCCTTGTGCTCAGTGAGTTCACAGCCCAGCTGATGCACCTTCACATCCTGGTGGGAGACCTCCCCTTTGCTCTTCTCACTCTGGAAAAGGTTGAAAAAAAAAAAAACAACACACCATAATTCATGCACAGAGGTTCAGGGTGGGAAGAGAGGCAAGAGAGACTTCACATGCCCCATGCCATCCCTGCTGGATTCCCACCCAGGAACAGCACTGTGGCTGCAGAGCATCACAGGCACTCAGAAGTGCCCTCATTTCTCAGCATGACTGAATCCCAGAGGCCAGGTTCAAGCACAGCATTCCTGGGTTAGAAAACTCACACAGGTGATAGCCCTGGAGGAGGTGGCTCAGGAAAGGGGGACACACACAAACACAACACAACTGTACAGATGTATAACAAAAAAATACTAAACAAAAAATTGGTTAAGAACAGAGTATGAATGGAAACGTGTCTGTTTGCACGTGTACTAGTACCAGATGACAGGGCAGAGTAAGGGCTACAAGGACAGCCTGCTAGACACTAAAAGACACCATCCCCCAGACCCTGACCCTAGGATACCATCCCCTGCAGTCATGCTGAGCAAGGTGCAGTTTCTGGCCCCTGCTCTGACCAGGCCACAGCACAGATAACATTTCAGCAAAAAGCCTGCATCTAACAGCAGGCTGGCAAGATGGTCCAGATCCCATTCTTCTGATAGCCTCCCAGAGAAATGGGCCACCAACATAGCTTTCCTCCAAGGGAGGAAAAGCAGATAATGGGCAGCAGTGTGTGGCTGGAGGTTAATGGAAGCTAAAGCCAAGGGCCAGCAAAGGCCACCCTGCTGTGACTGACAGCCCTGAAGAGTACAAAAGACATGACCAAAAACCAGGTTGTGGTTTCCAGTCATAAGGAATCCCAGGAACAGGGTGAGGAGCTAACAGCCTGCAACCCACGTCCATGCTGCACACGAGCAATCCTGGACAGGCCCTGTGTGTGCACATGTCAAAGGGCTCATAAATATGTGGGTTTTAGACTGTGAGTGAGCAAAATCTCTGGGAGAAAGAGAGCATGTAGGAGTGCAAGACAACCTCATTAGAGATTTTGTAGTAACACCTTCCCCTCTCCAAGACCTTCACTGGCTTTTGTCACACAAATTTTCCTGATTGGACAAGCTATAAGAGAAAGCTGGTTCTTCAAAGCAAGAAGGAGTTTGAACGTTTGAAACAAAAGTAAGTACATGCAGTTTTTGTCCTCCTGAATCCTTCAGCCAAGAGCCTGTCAGTTAGTAGGCTTCTTACCAATATTTTTAACTCTGTTGTTTCAGCCACCTCCTCCAGCTCCTCTCTGCCCAACTCACTCTCATGACTCCTGTCAGAGAGAGGGATATGATCAGCTTCAGGCCAAAGAGCAGCAAACCACAGCTCCCCAGAGAAGCACCATATTTCAGGGGGGCACACATCTGGTTTTGGCCTGCAACATAAAGCAAAGCCATGCCAGAATGGACACAGTCCTGAACTGATTCAGAAATGGGTCAGATGTCTCCACCCAAACAGGTGACTCAGCCCAGCCCAGGGCAGACAGCTGGGGACATCCAAAGTCCTGCAGCATTGTCAGAGGCCTAAAAATCAGGGGATGAAAACCAGTGTGAGAACCAGCTTAGCAGATTCTTGGGACCATCTGCAGCAGAAACCTGTCTCTCCTTGGATTTTTGGTTCAGTGGGTGAACCCAGTACCTATCTCAAGCTTCCTAAGGCAGCAGCAGGCCACTGGCCAAAAGTTTGGGTAGCAAGGAAGCCTATCCTTCCCTCCCTCACCATAGCCACCCTCACAGCTTTCTCCAAAGCTCCATTCCTGTGCTCTGGAATGCTCAAGCCTATGGCTGGCGAACTGTCCCAGCTGGTTTTGCACGAAGAGTGTGAGAGTGCTGGATTGCTCAGAAATAAGAAAACAAAAGGCAGGCTGAGCCAGCTGAAATCTGGGAAATACCCCTGGGTGGCTGTTCCCTCTAAAAGCATTACCCATCCACCCATTTGCCAGCCTTCCACAGCTGCCTTCCCCCTTACTCTTCGTGTTGGCTGCCCTCCTTCGCTAGCTTCCGCTCTTGCTGGAGTCTCTCAAGTTGACTTTTCAGAAAGCTGTTCTTCTTCAGCAGCGAGCACAGCTCTCCCCTGCAGGGGGAGACAACAGACTGAGGAAACCACACAGAACTCCAGTTTACTCTTCTCATCCTACACTGTTCTCCCTGCTCTATTTCCAGTTGCTTTGGAAAGGCAACAAGAACTACATAAATCTGAGAAACAACGATCCAGTAACTCACGAAACATGTCAGTCCAATCAAAAGACATTGTCAGAGAAGGAGAAAATCTTCAAGAGAAGGGAAATAAAGGAGAATAAGGACAAAGAGCATCAGGCCCTAAATTTGTGTGGTTTACAGCTGGCTGAAATTATTTTGCAGGCCTGTCAAAGAGTGGAAAAAAGGCTATTTGGCTCATCAAGACACAATTAGATTTCATTACAGGATAAGCAGGTGGTGAGCTCAACCCCTCAACTGCAATACAACCACATCTCAAGCAGCCAGCTTGCCTATGAGGCCTCTGATTTTGCAGTAATGGACACAACAGGTATGGCCCCAGATCTAAGGCAGCCTCTCTGCTTCATTATTCTTCCAATAGTATTCCCATGAACACTGGCATTTGTGGAATGAAGCTCAGTCCTGTGTTAAACACAGTCCCATCCAATAGCTGCTGCTAAAGCTCAGGTTGGCACAGGACCCAGTCAGGGGAGAGTGCAGGAGAACTGTCTACCCTGGCAGGGAGGACAGCACTGCAGTTTGTGGCACTGCATGTGGGAAGCAGAAGAGCAGAGTGGGGAAGTTCTTCCTTCTCTTCTCCAAGCAAGCAAGAGAACTAGAGCATGCGCTGTGTGACGTTCACTCCCTCTGCTTGGCAGAACACTCCTCACAGGAGCTGCTTTCTGAGTCAGTTTTACATCAGGATTCACAATTTGTGCTTCCTGTGGCATCTCCGAGATCCACACAGAGCTGTATAAAGCAGAGGAGACAAGAGCACATCCCAGCTCCCTGACCACACTCCCAACATTAGTAAGAGACATGCAGGGAACAAGAAGACAGGGCACAGCTGCTGTTAGGGTGTCTTAGACCATCATGTTGTGCAGCAGCACTCAATTAGTTCTGCAAACTGCCTTTGCACTCAAACCTGCCACTCACTTAAGCTCTGGGTTAATTTTCCAGCCAGTGCATGACATCTTTGAGTTGCATCAGATCATTCCACCCTGTTCTTTTCCCTCTGCAGCTCTATTTTGACAGCCTGAATGTCATGTTTCCTCGTATGCTGCTGTGCCACTCTGTATCCCTGGGCTTTTTTTTATCTCTTCCTGCCCTTCAGATCAAGTTTGTCTATGTCTTGACTGCTGCTAGGTGAAGGCACAGAAGGCTGCTGCGTGAAGGCACCATTTAACTCTCTGCCTCCTACACAAGCACATCCCCTGTCTGTCAAGATGTCATAGCTCTTCAACAAATGCCTTCAGCTTTGGCTCCAACTTCTAGGTTGAGCAGGCTATTTGCTGCAACAGGTATCTGCACTGTCTGCACATAATTCATCACTTCTTCTCTGTTCCTCCTATGCTGTGGTTGCAACAGGAGATTTTGGTCTCCCTGCTCATTTGAGTCTTGAAGACTTGCTCCCTTTCCCCCATATGACAACTCTCCAGATACTTTGTCCCTTCCAACACCAAGGCCCTCAGCCCCACGATCTGCACATTATTCCAAATAATTGGTGCTTTTTTTTCCTTTTCTTCTCAACAGCCAGCATCTCACACATCTTGACCTATTTCACATTAACCTTCTCTTCCAACTTTAGCTGTCACTGCACCCACACAGAGACCATGTGCCTTTCTGTCCACTTGCACTGCTGCATCTCCTAGGCACACAGCACTTGAAGGTCTCCTCTTGGGGCCTTTCTCATTAGGAATCACCTCCTCTCACACCAATGTTGCTGCAACAAGGCATTACAGCTGTTGTCATGCTGACGCTCCATGACAGCTCTGGATTATGCTCAACTTCTGTATCTCCCCTAAAGATAAATATCACTTCGCTAACCTGGATTTGAAAACACAGTTTGAAAAGCTCAGTCAGCCTCAGAACGTACTTCTGCTGGAGAGGCAATGCATAATTTTCTTTAGGTTGCAAAACCAAGGCAATTACTTAAATATTACAGAAAGTTCCCGCACCATCTCACACTAATCAAAGGCTCAACCATCACATGATTTCCACCAACTCTGAAAGCTCCCCACAATAGACAGTCCTTCTACCATTCACCAGAGATGGTAATAACACAACTCAGATGTTTTGTGTTCCTGTTATTTGGGTTTGTTCCCCTGGTCTGCCACAGACTTCTGCCAAGTCACCTCCTTTCTCCCACACCCACCCAATATCTCAGCCCTAAGAGGAGGATAAGGAGTGAGCAAAATCCTCTGCTTGTGTATTGCCAAAGGGGACTCTGCTCCTAACAAGAGGCAGAGAAGGGGGGCACAGCAGAAAAGAGGCAGGAGAAAAGCCTCGGGGCCAGTGGTGCAGTGTGCTGGGAAGCAGGAAGGGGCAGGCATGGACAGGCAACAGTTTCCTGCCCAATTCTTCTCCAGTCTCCTCTGCAAAGCCATTCAGGTCCCTGGGGAGGTTTGCAGAACTGGCACCACAAGCAGAAGAAGGGAAGATCAATAGCCATTCAGTGACAACCTCATGCTCCCACAAGCCATTCTGTTGTGGCAACACAGGAATCTGAGCCATGTTTTTCTGCTTTTAAGACAGCAGATTGTGATGATCTAGCAAGTAGAGGCAGCTTTGCTGAAGGACCAAAACACCAACGAAAGCCCTCTTATTTCTCTCACTTTTTGTTTTGAGATACAATCTTTGCTGGGCACTGCCTCTGACACAAGCCTGTAGAACATGCTGGAAAACTCAGAGTTGAAATAAAAGCACTCATGTAAAGTGCAGATGTCTCACTTCAAACAGCTGCAGCCCTGCAATACTGCCCAGATTTTCTCACAAATGAAAGCAGCTCTCCCACCCCATGAGAGATCAGCCCAACCTACTCTGGTTCAAGCAGGAAATTCACCCTAAGTCTCTCACTTAGCCCCAGTAAGAGAACAGTGCCAGACCTCAGACTCAATTTGTCCCTGTGCTCTTTTCCCTCCTGGTCAAGCTGCTGCCCTGGATGGTAAATATCTTCGGGGTGCTGTTGCCCTACTCTAGCCTGCTCCATCTCCAATCTCCCCTCCAGCTCCAGGCTCCACACACATTTTTGCTCTTCCATGCTACCCATTAGAGCCCAGTACTTTGCAACTGTTTCTTCCGGGTCTCTTTTCTGGTCTTCCATTTTGCACATCTCAGCCTTGAAGCTTTCCTCACTGTCCTTTCTCTCTCTCTCAAAGTTTTCCCTTGTTAACTTCATTTCCTTCTCATAACAGTTGATCTGTGGGGAAGAGACAAGATTTGGATATTAGCAGCTGAGAGCTACCACCTTCTCCAATAGTTCTGACTCATCATCTATTGGTCTCTTTTAAGAGGAGAACACTCTTCAGGCACTTCTGGTCCCTACTGAACTTAGTACAACAATCAGCCTCATGCAGTAGCCTTCAATATCAGGCATCAGTGGGCCCCAGCTTTTCCCAGCAAGCAGTACAGCTCTCCCCTATCTCCTTGTTTGCAAGGGACCCCAAAGAGAAGGAAGGAGAGGCCAGGCCATCATCCACCACTGCTCCTCATAGCCTTCCTCCACCGTGTAGAGTGGTCCCTTGTCCAAGATGTGGTGGTGAGTAGCTGCTGTTCCCCATGGCTCCCTGGTAAACACTATTTACTCCAGGATTTGACAAGCACAAAGGCAAGACTGTGAAGCAGGCAGATCTGCAAGCTTCTCCGTGCTCCTTGAACTGTTTGTCACCTTCATGAAAGTTTAGGATTTACTCTTGCAGCACTGGAAAGGAAGCATCCCCAGCCTCACAGTTCAGTAGCAAATGGAGGGATGAAGGTGGAAACTGAGACCTCTAACTGCTGCCTAAAGTGAGGGATTGATTCACACTGTCACCTTAGGCCAAGCAGGTTAAAAGTATGCTGCCAGCCCAGGAAGACAGGGCTCTGATACCCCTCCATGTCCCCCTCAGGAGACACCTGTCTGCTTCTCCTTTTGGTCACGTCACCGGTTTTACTGTGACAGCAAAACCGAGTAGAGTTAATCTCTGGTTCTCCATAAGAATTTAGACATACATAAGCATTTTGCAAGGTGACAGAGATTTCCATAAAGCTTTTGCCAGCCAGCGAGGGCTCCAAAGTCTCCTACCAGCTAAGACAGGCTGGGGAAGGACATGCATCAACTCCAGCAGAGAAACCATGTTCCTCTCTGCTCCCCACCCTGCACCCCACCCCAGCAACCCTCCTGGAGCAGACACACCATCAACCATGCTGCAGCAGGGTGCTTCACAAGCAGTTATACCAAGAGGTCAGGACATTTCCCCCCACGCCCCTCACCTTGGTTTCCAGCTGCACCTTCAGGTCCTGCAGCTGCTCTTGGAGCTGTTCTGTGGAGAGTGACATCAATGGGCATGAAGAATTGGGAGCTGGAAGGCTGGGAGAGTGACACACTGGCAGAGAGGAGCCCTGTGAGGACAAGCCTACAAGACAGGACAGGCCTGGCTGAACTGATGAGGGTGGCTGCAGCTCCATGGAGTCAATTTCATACATTACTGAAAGATGGAGATCCCCCATCTATCTGCCAACCACTCCCAGGGCTGCAACACCTCTCTGGGCCAGAAGATTTTTGCTAATGATCAATCTCACAATCCACAGTTTAGAGCTACTTCCTCTTTACTATATTGTGTTTCCTCAACATTCTCAAAAGTGAAAATCTGCCTGTTCACTCCCAGATGCATAGCCCACAGCTTACCATCACCTGCTCTTGACTTGGAAGAGCATCCTTCCATCCATCTCCCACCTCCTCACCATCCTTTACCATCCTTCTTCCCTCCCATGGCTGCCCAGTGCCAGAACTGGCAGCAGCATCTCAAGCATGACAAGCTGCCCCACAGTCCCACAGAAACTGATCTGTGGGATGGATCTGTAGGATCTGATCTGGAGGGAACCTTGGTCTTTCTAAGGAGATGGGAGAGACAATGAACCCCACCACATTTTACCTCCTGCTGGCAGCTCTCTCTCAGCCTTGTTCTGCTGTAGATGGAGACGAAGCCTCTCCAGCTCCCTTTGCAGCATTCCATTCTGGCCCCACAGCACCTGAAGCAGAGACTGCTCATAATGCAGCTACAAAGACCCACAAGGCTGTGGGGGGCCAAGAGTCCCCAGCCCTCAGCAGCCATGGGTACTCAGAGTCTCTTGCAGCATGAAGAGCAGAGCTTTTCCCCCACCAGCACAGTCAGAGAACAAGGCAGGGAAATTTTCTTCCATCCCAAACAGGCAGAGATGAGAGACTTTGGAAGAGCCAGGGAAGACATACAATCCCAGATTACTGCAGCTGCTAATACAAGACCCATCATTAGGCACTGTGAAATATGAAGAGCCACAAGCAACTGCCCCTGCATGCAAAAGCACACATCACCAAGGGCTTTTGCAAACACCTTGGAGGGCTGGACCTCCTGAGACCCCTCCTGATCTAACCAAAATGACTGCTAATGACCAACAGACAAGAAGCACCATGACCTCACTATGATCCCTCACACAGCCCAGAGGTTTGTGTTTATCTTCAAGACACTGGTATGGGCACCTGGGCTAGCCAGCCACACAGACAAAGCAACAGCAGGAGTTAAGGTGAAGCAAGTACCCCCGGGCTCTGCAAGGAAACATTCCTAGGTTGTGGAATGAAAAGTGAGGCAAGAAGGTGCTGCTCATATGGGAAGCAGAGCACAAGGCAGGTTCTGCTGTCTGCTTAGCACAGAGACACCCACAGAGTCCAGCACCAGAGTTTATCCCATCTCAGGGACAACATTAGCCTGCAGCAAGGAGTCCCATAGCTGAACACCATACTCTGAGCTACTTCCATGAGGGTGTCTGGAGCTGGACTGTTGCTTGTTTCAGTTCACACCTTCCAATCAGTAATGGGATCAATAGCACAGGAAGCATCCTGCCTGCCTCTGGACTGTCCACTTTGAGCAGACATCAGAATACACCCCATATGCTGTCAGCCAGGAAACTGACAGGGCTGCAAGAGATTATGAATCAGGATACCTCCAAAGATACCAATTAATAAATATTATTGAGCAGATCTAGACAAATGAAAAAACTCATTTTGTTCAGTCTCAATTCTAAATAGGAAAGCAGAGGAGGAGAGGGGCTGACAGTGTGCTGCAAGGATAAAGGATAAACCCAAGCTGGTGCCTTCATAGGGGCAGGTGAAGTCTGAAGGCTGAACCTCTCCATCCACCAGTATTCTCATGGAGAACTCTGGGGCAGCACAACAGGAGGAAAAATAGCAGCACTGTGCATCTTCAAGCCTTTGGTGCCACCTGGAGCAATCTGTGCTGGATAGCACTCCAGCATGTTTCCCTTCAACTACAGTTTCTAGACTGTAGTGCAGCTGTCTGCTGCACCCAAGAAAGAGGTTTGCTGAAAATGTGGATTTCAGTCCCTGCTGGAGGATTTTGAATGTCACCATCTCAGCTCAGTGGTACTCCCCAGTCACACATAGCACTTGAAAACAAATGGGCAATGCAATAAGCAGAGGACTCAAGAGACAAAGCATAAAGCACCCAGCAACTCACAACATGCAAGATACGCAGGTCATTTAAAAATGAGAGAAGAGAAATGGAGGCTGTGCTCACATCCCAGAGAGCCCAAAGCTCTGGGCAGGAGCACAGCACCCTGTGGGAGGTTCAACACACACACCAATGCCTGGAGCACGCACACACACACCCCAGGTACCTGGACAGGCTCACCTTGACTCTCTAGCAGAGTCCAGCAGCAACAAGTTTGGGAGGCATTGTTAAAGTGAGGCAAGAGTGAGGAAGGAAAAACAAGAGAGAGAAGAATTTCGCTGTTTACATGCTTTCCAAAGAACAGGACTCCCCTTGCTTTTGAGAAGGAGACCAAGCTACATGGTTCCCAAATAAAATGGCCTGTGGCTACAAGGTGGCAGGAAGGGAGGAATTTATGACCCACCCCTACTCCTCCTTGGCAGTATTCCAGCAAGGAAACCAACCCATGGAGGGCTGCAGGAGCAAGGAGACAGGCTGCTTTATTAGAGGCACAGTTGTGCCCTGCCTCCTGCCAAAGGACTCTGAACAAAGCAAGAGACATCTCCCCTCTGCACTCTGATCAAGGCTGCCTCCTTCCTCTCCAGCAGGCCAAAGTGCCCAACAGATGGGCTGATGAGAGCTGTATTTTCACAACAATATTGCTGGACAACAGCCCACCCATACCTGGCACTGCCGCTCATACTCCAGGACAATTTCTGCAAAGCACTCGCTGTGGTTTAGGAGCTCTGGGCTGTCAGGCTCCACCTGGTCCAGCTGCACAAGCACAGAGAAACATTTCTCGTCAAGGAAATTATCATCTCTCCAAATGGAGAGGCAAAAGGTCTATTAAATCATCACTCATGGTGCTACACCCACAGATTCAATGGAAGGGTTCCTACAGACACCTGTGGGACGCAGCACCTTTCAGACACAGAAAGAGGAGGAAAAACATTTTTCTTCATGTGTGAGAGACACAAAACTACAGACAGGCTAGCTTTCCCAAACTGGCTAACAAGATCAGACTCATTCCTTATCCCAGATCCATCTTACCATGTGCCTTGTTGGAGTGGAAGACACTAAAGCTAACACTTTGCTTCAATACTTGTGAAAAATAATGCTTTTCTTTTCTGAAAACCAAACTCTAAAGTTCTCACTTACAGACAGCAGATCTCTATTTTCTACAATTACAAACTTTCCTCATAATTTTTATTTTCAGTGGTTTTTTTTTTAATTTTGAAAGGCTTAAATTAAAAACCAGTATTTTTTTCTTTCCAGGTTATCATTAATTTGCAGGGGAGTTCAAAGAAGGAGAGACCATACCAACTGACCCAAAGTATGCAAGATTTCAGAGAAATTGTCAGTTCCTGAAAAGTTCCTATATAACAGCAACAGAGAAAGAAAGGCTACCTTGTCTTTCACAACACAGCTGAGTTCTTTCTGTAGATCCAACACCATCTTCTCAGAGGCTGCCAGTTTCTCAGCCATCTCCAT
Organism: Florisuga fusca; assembly: GCA_038090715.1. Lineage (NCBI taxonomy): Eukaryota > Metazoa > Chordata > Aves > Apodiformes > Trochilidae > Florisuga > Florisuga fusca. The sequence goes on from JAAWXA010000022.1 coordinate 5,060,511, forward strand.
GACCTTGTTTTGCAGCTGAGTATTCTCCTGCAGACAAAAGGGAGAAGACTCTCTCGATATTGTGAGCTCTTCCATCACAGGACTGTTCATTGTCCTTGAGGAGGAAGCTGTAAAACTGGCACATCAGAATGACAAACACAGCACAGCTCACAGGAGACCCTCCTTTGGACAGCATGCTGCTGATACCTGCTGCACAGGCTGGGTTTTGGCTCATCTCTCCAAAAGACAGATGTAGACGTGGATTTTGCAGAATAAGAGCTAGGAAGCCCTACAGGCTCATCTCTATCCCTGCACCACAAAACTATGGGTTCCCTCACAGCCAGCAAAGGCAGCAAGTCCTAAGCTATCACCCCCTCTACTTCTACACTGAACAGCACCAAGAACATCCCACACTTGAGTCCAGACACCATCATCTATGGTGCTTTTGGCAGGCTTTTGGCATGGCCCCTGGCACAGTTTTAGCCTCAGTCACCATGTGTTTAGGTCTAACCAAGGGCCAAACCATTCCCAGCAGACAAGATGGGGCATAATAATGTCATGGCAAGGGAACAAGTGTAGAGGCAATCAGGTAAAGACAATCAGGTGTTGCCAGTTAGGAGGAGGAAGGCCTGAGCTCCTGTTAAGCCCACCTGTGCCCCATTAGGGCTGGCCTAATGAGCAGAATTGGGGGACCAATAAAAGGTGGGCCTTGAGAAACCAGCATGGCTCACTCTAGAGCAGCCTGAGGAAGAGGAGAGTCAACTGTGGAGTGTTAGCACTGATACAGACTAACTGATTCTAAGGGCAACTTTTGGAGTGCTGTTCTTGCACCTTGACAAGAACACCTACTGGACCCCAAAACACTGTGGTCCAGGAAAGGATTGTCTGCAACAAACAAGTTCTGTGTTTAATTCAGTAGTATGGATGTGGTTGATTTTTCTAAACAGATAGATGATTTTTCATCTATATGGATGACTTTACTACACAACACTCCTGTCTTATCCAGCAAGAGCCACACAAACCATCCATCTTTGTCACGACCTCTACTTTGCCTTCTCTGGAGAAGTGAAGATGTTTCACCCAGGGCAGTTTTACCAACCTTCATTGTGTGGTTCAGTCTCTGCTGCAGGCTGGCCTCTTTGCCCTGGAGGACCCGTGTATCAGCTTCCAGCTTCATTTGGTGATTGACTGCTTGCTGCAAAAGCAGCTCTTTTGCCTCTACTTCTGCACAAACATCCCTGGGGAAAAAAAGGCAATACAGTTGGGATACCCCGAGCACGTTCTCAGATGGCCATGACATCCTGACACCTCCTCTCATTATGTCCAAAGCAGAAGAAGAGAGTTTGGTCAGAGGGATGCTGGGACAGTAGTGTGTGAGGGGGTCTTCAGGGACCTCTCTGCCACTGACACAATGGCAAAAGAAGATGGAGATTCATAAAGGAAGACTGGGACAGGAGAGAGGGGCTATGGGTAACCCCAGGAGAAACATTTTCCCTTCCCCACCAGAGGAACCTCTCCTACTTGAGCTTGGTCTGGGTGTGCTCAAGAGCCACATACTGCTCGTCCAACTCCCTGCCGAGCTGCAGGCAGCGGCTCTCCACTTTCTCCAAGTCCAGCCTCGCCTTGTTCCTCTCCCTGGCAATCTGCATCACCTGGATCCTGTAGGAACGGCGAGCAGTGAGTTGAGAAACATCTCGTGCACCCCACAGAAGGGGTCTCCTCACAAGGAGCAGCACCCTTACCTGAGGCACTGCAGTTTGTATCTGTAGGAGGTGACAGCTGCGTGCTGAAGCCCACGCCTGGGGACCATTTGTGCACTGTCCAAAGCTTCAGACAGCTCTTCCAGGCTCACCTGCTCCTCTCTGATGCTACTCAGCCTCTGCAAGGACAACACAGACTGAGATAACTTTCTCCCTCTTCTAAGAGTGCCAACAAGACTTCCATTCTTACACCATCTGAACACCCTGCAGTCTTTCAGTCACACACCTCAAACTTGCCAGTTCTGCCTGAACATGCAGCTCCTGAAGCAACCTGCACCCAAACAGAATGAGAATAACCCATGTGAAGCACTCAGCCCAACTCACTCAGGCACCCTTAGATACTCTGGAACATTTGTGGGTTTTTGACAACTTTTTTTTACCATGTCAAACATCTGAGCTCAGGTCTCACAAGAGTGCCTTGCCAAGCAGCAGAGTGCCTTTTCCTACAAAAGTTTGTGGGTTTGTTCAGAGATCAGGCAATCGTAACAATAAACCTGCCCTCTGTCCAAGGGTGAAAAAAACATTGGAGGAAGAGGAGAAAAAGGCGAAAAAATGAAAATCCTCCTAAAATTGCAGATGGGAATGGAGGATAAGGGGATACAGCATGCCAACATCCAAACCATCTGCCCAACATCAAACCCAGAGATTCAGCTCTGCGAAAACCAGATCCCAGCTGCTGCCACAACATCAACAGAGAACTGAAGAGGCAGCAAACTATGGGATCTACTTCTCTGGTCTCTGTTGAGACTCTCTAAATCGTGTTCAACTGCCTGGTCTGAGCTGAGGTTTTGCAAACCAGCCCTCGTTGGACACCCCCGGGCTGGCAGAGGAGGCAGCGGGGCCTGAGGCCCAGCCAGGCCTCCCGCTCCGTCCCGCCCGGGCTGCTCCGGCCAAGGAGAGGGCTGCAGGCACAGACACCACCACTCGGGGTTCTCCAAGGGGGACAGGTCACCCCGCAACCAGAGATCAGCTGCCACCCACCTCATCTTCAAGCCTCGGGTCAGGCGGGGAACCGAACCCGAACCCCAAACCCCCCCGTGCGCAACCTCCGCCTCCCTTTGCACGGCGTTTTAAGCAGGATGTGCAGCCTCAGCGGGTCACGCAGCCCGCGGGGACCCCTCGTCTGGAGGGGGTGGTTCCCCCCCACACTCTCGCAGCCGACGGGCTCGCCGGCACCCACGGCCCCGNGGGTGGAAGGGAGAAGCGAGGGGGGTGGGGAAGGGAGAAGCGAGGGGGGTGGGGAAGGGAGAAGCGAGGGGAGGAGGGAGGGAAGGAGAGGCGACATGGGGTGTCGGCACGCTTGCGTGGTGAAACCGCCCCCTGCTCGGTTCCGGGGTTGCCCCGGCCCAGCTGAGGGTAACGACGGCCTCCGCAGGTTTTGAGAAGCCCTCGGCCATCCAACAGAGAGCCATCAAGCAGATCATCAAGGGAAGAGACGTCATCGCCCAGTAAGTGGGGCTGGCGGCGACGGGGTGGGTGGGAGAGGCGTGTGGCCCTGAGCAGGTTGCAAGGCCTGGAAGGTGGGAATGTGGGTGGGAATCGCTGGTGGAAGCGAGGTCTGGCACCCGTGGTCCTTGGCTACTGCTTGGACAGGATCAGGGAAATCGCATCAGGAGTCATAAGGGGTGAAACCACCGAACTTACACAGACTGTGAGCCTAACAGTTGCTAACACTAAAGTTTATTAGCTTAGAACATGTCACTGCAGTGAAGAGTCAGCTGAGGTATTGTGTATTCTCAGTGAATAGGACTCCGAGACTCTTGGGAATGTTTTCCAGCAAATCCAGAAAAGTACAGTGACAGCTGCAGTCTCAGTCAAGGGAAAAAGCAGAAGGAGATATTTAGAGACAAAAAAGGATGTCATCCTATTGGAAAAAGTAATTTCTAGGTCACTAGTGGAAATTGCTAGATTTCCAAATGGCTTATTTGCCATTTACTTTAAACAAACAAAAAAACAACTGTACAGTAAACCACAGGAAGTTAAAAGTTGGTCTTATAAGGAGTAAGCATGCTAGAGCTGGGGACCCTGCACCAGAGTGCTCTGTCACTGATGTTGCAGCTCTCAAAGCTGCATGTTTGCATGCAGGTCACACTGTGGTTGTAAGAAAACTGACAGATACCCTGTTGGCAACATTGACCTCTTTGCAGTGAAGGAGGGGCAAAATGCAGAGGGGTGGAACATGATGAAATTGTCTGTATTATTTGTCTGGGCATCAGGGTATTCACCAAACATCTCTTTCTCAGGTCACAGTCAGGAACAGGGAAGACAGCAACATTCTCCATCTCTGTTCTACAGTGCTTGGATATACAGGTAATTCTGTAGCACGTGGTAAGGATGGTTTTAAACGAAAACAATACAGTCTTCATCATAAAAACACACTAACCTTTTTAGTGTGAATAAATGAAGCTTTGTATTGAAATCTTTTAATTACGAGCAGTGAGTTTCAGACAATTTCCAACTGAAAATTTCACCAGACTTCAGATAAAGTCTGGTGATGACAAAGTTGGCTTTGACAGACGACTTCTTGCAGTTGCTGCTAGAGGGCTAAATTAATCTCTCAGCAACCAGAATTGTTCTCAAGACAGTCCTAACAGCATCAGCAGCCCATCTGCACACATTGACACACATTGCAGAGTCAATGCAATGACTAGATTTTTGACTGACAGATGTTTAGTTTTGTACTAGTGAGGGGAATTGGGTCCCTCTGATTGTTTTTTTAAGTATAAGTTGACTGTGTAGGTGCTGTTGAATAAAATAAGTATTTTCTGTGGACCAGTACTCTCTTAAATAAAGCTTGGATTTTTATTCTTCTGTCATTGCTTGTGGACGTAAAAGTAAAGGTTGCATGTTCTAAATGAAAAGGTCAACTTTATGTTTCTGTAAAGTGTCAGACTTTGAAATGTTACCTGTGAATCCATGTGCAATGCAAGGTTATCTGAACTGAACATCTGAAGTGTCAGTGATGTAAATTTGTTGATACTCTTGCAGGAAGGGTACACGTTTTCATAATTGTTTTCCAAAATTAGGTTGGAGTGAAGAAGGAGTTGTCAAAGAACTACTTGAGTGCTGTCTTATCAAAAGTAACTTAATTACTGTGCTGTTGCTGTCTGAATGCTCAGAGAGCAGCTTTCTAGATGTACTGACCCATGCAAACACTAGGTTTTAGCACAAAATTCCATGAGTAGTTTTTCAGATGTGACATATCAGAGTAGTGTGTGATCTCAGATCTGCTATGCTCAGCTGATACTTGCCCTGTGATTAACTTGCCATGTCATCACCTCCCTTAATCAGGTCCGTGAGACCCAGGCACTGATCTTGGCACCAACTCGAGAGCTGGCTGTACAGATTCAGAAGGTAGGAGCATTAAAATCACCATCTGTAAAGCATTCTCAGGTGATATCCAGCAGAGCTCAAAGCACAGCTTCTGTTTGTTTTTTTCTGTTCCTGAAATGAGTAAGAAATTCTGATAAAGGGCAGTGATGCTCATCTGCCTTGTATCCATTCTTACTCATGTGACCACACCTGCTAGTGGTCTGAGGTGTCACACCTTCCTAACTGAACTTGTAGGACAGCACATTCAAAGCAGTTATGATCTCTGAAAAGCTGAGTTCCCAGTGTTTGAAAGCCTGCTGATGAGGAGGTTTGGTTTGTGGATGTTGAGAAAACACCATGTGGCTGTGCAGACCTGCATCTCTTCACAAATAAAAATTTCATGAGAGGTCAGTTAATTAAGCCATTCCTTTGCATCAACACAGGGTCTTCTTGCTCTGGGAGACTACATGAATGTCCAGTGTCATGCCTGCATTGGAGGGACCAACGTGGGTGAAGATATCCGAAAACTGGATTATGGGCAGCATGTTGTTGCTGGCACTCCAGGCCGTGTGTTTGGTAAGATGAGGGGAGGCTGCATCACCTCCAGGTTCAGAGCTGAGCTAAGCCAGGGGAACCTCCTGCAATTTTCTGGGGCTTAGATTTGAAATAGCATGAAAATTACATGTATCATGACAGCATTAAAGTAACAGTAATCTGAAGTATAACAAGGTGACAACTCACTGGGAAAGACCAGAGAGAAATCAACAGGGATTCTCTGTTTATATTTTAATTTAATTGTTTAAGTGTTTCTCAACATGGGAGAACATTCTGATGGTGACATGGGAATGAGGAGTATTATTAAAGCAGAAAATATTACAGTCCCAAGAGGTACTTCAAACTATTGGAGGAGATAGGAGCTGGGTCTGTCAGTCTGTCAAAGTTAGGTCCACATTTTCTGTGTGCTGGCCCTTGCTCTTTGTTAAATCAGGTACCCCTGCAGCTGGCACTTCATGGGTTTTTTGCATGAAGATTTTTGGATTAACTGTGGCAGTTGCCACAGTGGTAGTGTTAACCTGGAAGCTCACATCTTCTGGTTCTCTGAGAAAAAAAGGCATCACTTTCTAACAAGCACCTGTCAGTGGGGAGAACATAGAGCTCCACAAGAAAAAAAACAAAACCCACAACTAAAAAAACTTAGCTGTGCCAAACTGGGCTGGCATTGAGCAGCACAGCTAGCACACACTAGCAGCAAATACTTTTTTATTACCCTGTTAAGGGATTACACAAAGCCATGTGCTCTTTGAAACAAGGTGTGGGTTTGCCCAGTCTGTTGGTGTAAAATTCATGTAGCATCCTGCATTTCCTGCAGCCAGCTACAGTTACTGTGGGAGACGGGGTCACCTGTCCTGTGCAGTCAGCAAACAGCATCCCACTGCTTGGACTCAGCTTCCCTACAGTCAGTGCTCCCTTTGCCAGGCTGCAGAGACATCACTCTAGGTCGCAGGGTGCAGTGTGCATGCTGAGACCCTTGGATGTGCCTTCTGTCACCAAACACCAGTCTCTGCTGGCAACAGGGAAAGTGCCCATCCCTCCTTGACCAAAATGCCCTGACAGTGGTTGGGAGCAGTGTAGGCTCACTTGCTTTCAGAGCCTTTTCATCCTAAGTGAAATCTTACAGATATGATCCGCCGTCGAAGTTTAAGGACTCGTGCCATCAAAATGCTGGTTTTGGATGAAGCAGATGAAATGCTCAATAAAGGTAAAATACTTTTCCCCTTTCACTTCCTCTCATCTTCCCTCTTGCGATTCCAGGGTGTCCCAGTTGGCAGTCCTGCTTCAAAAAACCAATTGGTTTCATCAGTTAGACAATTACACTTAAGAGTGTTAAATGACTGAATGTGTCTTGCCTGATTAGGTTGTAATGTCCTCTTCAGTAGTTAAAAATTCTTGAGCACTGCATTTCATACTTGACTGTGTACTGTGGTGAGTTTGGGACAATTAGGTAGAGAGGGACAGTGTGTGATGGTGGCTTTGCATTGCTGGTTTCACTCATCAGTATTCCTCTCCTGCCATAGGCCCAATACTGAATTCCAAATCAAATTGTGAAAGAACAGGATATTTGGGAGAAAGGTGTGCTAACTGTTCTTTGCTACTTGATTTGCATTTCAGGTTTTAAGGAGCAGATATATGATGTGTACAGATACTTGCCTCCAGCTACTCAGGTGGTTCTGATCAGCGCCACTTTGCCTCATGAAATTCTAGAGATGACCAACAAATTCATGACAGACCCCATCCGCATCTTGGTTAAACGGTGAGTCAGTTTCCTAGGAAAGAATAGGAGCTTTTTGAGCTGGTCCAGCCCTGGGCAGTTCACAGTATTAGCTGATCAGAGTCTCTCTCGCATTCCTTCTCAGCAATGCAGTTTGTCTAGATGTTTGCTCACACCTGCCCAGTTTTTGTGCTTCTCCAGAGCATTTTTGTAGGTCTTCTCTATTTATTTGCTATTATATCTATTTATTTGCTATTATATCACAAGCCAAAAAAGCTGCCTTTAGCTTTGACTGGTCCTGAGTGGCCTTGAGGGCATAGCTCATGTCTGGTGGTGTCCTCATGCACTGGAACTCAAGAGGAGTCAGAGTAAGCAGCCTGACAGGAGGAGCCTCCCTCTCGCCTGTTCTCTTACATTGCCTCATTTACCTTTCTTCAGTCTTATCAAGAAGCTTGAATGTAAAAATGATGAGAACAAACATCTTTGAAATTTTCTCTCTAGAGCAGAGAGGGTGCCTCAGGAGTCCTGGTCTGTTGCAAGGGTCACACTGGAGCCCCTTCACAGAGCAGACTTCTCTAGGGACTTCCTGGAACAACTTGGACTTGTGTGTAGACCCAGCAACCCACAGGGCAGAGGTGTCATGTTCACTGGAGCACACCCACCCCTTCTAACCACATTGGATGGCATTCAGCTGCCTGTGGTGTTCTATAGCTGTTGTTCTTCCCTACAGTGATGAGTTGACCCTCGAAGGTATCAAGCAGTTCTTTGTGGCTGTGGAGAGAGAAGAATGGAAGTTTGACACCTTGTGCGATCTCTACGATACACTCACAATCACCCAGGCTGTCATCTTCTGTAACACCAAGAGAAAGGTACAGCAGCCATCAGGGGCACCTTCTTCTCCTTCGGGGAGGATAGTGTGAGGACAGACCCAGTTAAGAGGTCTGCTTCTTGGCCTGTGTGGAAATAGCTTAACAAAAAAACAGGTTAAACGTTTGTCTTTGGGACTTGCCTATCTTAAACAACAGTTATAGGCAGACCTCATGTAGTTGCCGTTTTAGAGAAGTAGAACTGATCAGGTAAGAATGTGCTTATTCTTCTAATAGTTTATAATCCCTCTAACCAGACCATGCTTTCTGAGTAAATGCTCTTCATTCCTTTCCTTTCAGGGCTCCTGGAGCCTGTATCATATAGCCAGTGCTTTGTAAGGATTATTTACTTCCTCTAGCTCCAGAATGTTTGTTGAAGTGCCTCTCAGGCCTCAGCTAACCCAAGTTGCTTGGCTGTATGCACAGGTTGACTGGCTCACAGAGAAGATGAGAGAAGCTAACTTCACAGTTTCCTCCATGCATGGGGACATGCCACAGAAGGAGAGAGAGGCCATTATGAAAGAGTTCAGATCTGGTGCAAGGTAAATGGCTTAAACAGTGTTGCTTACAGCAGTGCTACCTCAAGGCAGGATTTCTTAGAGCGTCAGAAGGGAACAGGCCTCAGAATCACATAAAATCTCTCCTCTCTGAAGGCCTTGTTCTGTTCAGTTTAGGAAGAGCTCTGATTCCTATCTGTTCCCCTGTGGCGTCACAGGGTTGGGAGAATGCTGCTTTCCAAGGAGAGAAAGGCATAGAATTATAGGCATAGAATTAACCTGATTTATTTTGCTGAAGAGATTGGGAGTTGCTGCTTTCAAAATAAGTTAAGAAAAGTGGGCTCTTGTCCACTATTGTAAACTCTTTCAGTGTGCTGTATTCTTTCTGAAAGGTCATAGCTGCCTTGCTACTATGTGTCTTCACTGAAGTTTGGTGAGGCTGCGTGGGACAGCATTCCTTACAGCCAAAATGCGGGTGTGCTGTAGGGAGGGAGGAGCACAGAACAGCAGGGGGTGCCCTGTGGTGGAGGAAACGGCAACTCAGCTCTCATCCCAGTGGGGTGGAACAGCTGTAACTGTCCCCTTCTCTTTGCAGCCGAGTCCTTATTTCAACAGATGTCTGGGCTAGAGGCCTCGATGTGCCTCAGGTGTCCCTGATCATTAACTATGACTTGCCCAACAACAGAGAACTCTACATACACAGGTAAACTTGGCCTTCCTGTGGGGGAGTGTGGCTGGATTACTCTTCACCTTGCTGGCTCCATTCTCTCTTCCCTTTTGCCTCCACAGAATCGGCCGGTCAGGCAGATACGGCCGAAAAGGTGTGGCCATCAACTTTGTGAAGAACGACGACATCCGCATCCTGCGAGATATCGAGCAGTACTACTCCACCCAGATAGATGAGATGCCCATGAATGGTGAGTGCAGGCCAGCCCCAGTGAGGCTGCTGCCTTTTGCCAGTTGGGAATTGGTGTGCTGCACCTGAAACATGACTGTAAGATGCTTTGTTTTCCACATGCCTCATTCCCAAGCTCAATCCCCAACCCCTCTGTGCTGCCCCCCTGGGGAAGCACCTGGGAAGAGCAGTAGCTGCACTGTAACTGCTGGGATGTGGCTTTTGGCACATCTGGTGCACACTTAACTCTCTCCTTTTCTTTCATTTCAGTTGCTGATCTCATCTGACAGTCTGTGTTTACCAGGGAATGGTACCATTTTGTAGCCTCCATAATTCTGTTTTGGACCCACATCCTTTTATTGTATTGCTGAGCGTATGTTCTTGAGTTGAACTGCACTTGGGAACTTGTGTAAATAATGTGTTTACTCTCACCCATGTTTTTCAATTAAAAAAAAAAGGAACTTTTATCATAACCTGTGCTTAATTACTTTAACTTGTAATAGTAACAGGCAGGGTTTTGAGGTACTGCCATACTTGGCTAGCAGAGTAAAAAAAAACAAAACCCTCTGACACCCAGTCCGTCTCAGTTCATAAAATACAGGGCTTCCTCTTCACCGTTTGGTTATCACTATGCTGTGCTACTTGGTGTACTTCCTTAGGTTTCTTAACTGGGCTGTAAGGATCAGTCATACTTAGGAAAAATCCTTAGCCTGGCCCTAGGTTGCTTCAAGAAAATTTAGTTAAGAGATAACCAGAAATTTCCTGTTGTTTGTGCCTTTCTGGAGCCAGAAATCACTTGTTGCTCTGGCTGAGTGTTTCCCTTTTCGTGCAACTCAGGGACTTGAGCAGGCACTTGCGAGGGAGAATGACTCCGTAAGTTGATGCCAGCTAAAGAAATGTATTCTAATTGGTATTAACTAAAGTAAGAAAAAGAGCAAGTATCTTTTATCTTGTCACCTCCACTCCTTTTTGATAATGTAGCTCGTTACATCTTCCCAGTCACCTCATATGTCTCCCTACAGCATTATGCTGTAATACCTGCCAGCTGTGCTGTATTTCCTGTAGCTTTCCTACCTAGCTCTCTATCCTGAGACAAGAGGTGCTGGTGTGGGGCAGGTTCCAGTATTTAACACTATGCTTTTTCTGTGACATTGGATTTTGGTTGCTCAAGGATGGGGGAAGCAAGACTTCAGTACACCACCAGGCTGCACAGAGCTGGGGCAGCTCCTGGGGGTCCTTTCTTCAATCAGTAGCCGAGTAGCCCTAGGCCCTCCCTTATGCCCCATGTATTCCACTAGTGGAGTTCCTCTGTTCCCTTGTACACCTCCTGTGCACAATGCTGGCATTCTTAACAGTAGATAGGCATAAGATAAAATAATGTTAGAATTAGTATTCTTGATAAATACTAAGGGGTTGCTCAGAGGAGGTGAGGTTGCTTCAAGTCCCTGCTCTCCTGTGCAATAAGCAGCAAGGCTGAGTCAGCTGTCCCAGGAGGCACACACACAACATGCTCACACCAGTCCCTGAAGGCCAACACTCACCACTAACACCCCTATCCTGTCCCTCTCCAGTTGGTCAGGGTAAAGGTCCATTGGCAAGCTGTGGATCGAGCTCAGTTCCTCCAGCAGGTGGCCTCAGGATCACCAGTCTGCTCCAGCAGCTGGCACGTGGGACACAGCCCCACTCCCAACTGCTGGCACACGGACACCCTGTGGGTGTTCTAACTGGCCCTCAGGCAGCCTAGCCTGCAGCTGGCCCTTGGGGCCTCTTTTGTCTCGTTGTCTCCCATAGAGGGAGGCATTTGTTTAGAAACAGATCTCAGTTGAAGCCCAGGCCCTTCAACAAGTCTGGGCCTCAGGGTCCCTCCTCTAGTTGCTTCATGCAGAAAGAGGTGTGTATCCAGACCTGACTTGGGGCTGCTTCAAAACCTGGCTCCCAAGCCCTTTATTCTACTTGCTGGCTAAGTCTGGCTTGATATTGGCAGACTGGCACACCATTTCACCTTGCAATTGCAGCACACCAAACATGCATCCCCTGTGACCTGAGGCCTCATTCCAGCTGGATGTGGGACATGGAATGGAGTTCTCTCTCCCAAGAAGAGGGTGAGAAATAGAGTTAACAGAGAAAACAGGACAAACATGGCCAGAGAAAACCAGCAACCTGATGCCACACGACCAGCCCCCTTTAATCATCTATTTCCTTCATTTGCTTCTCCCAAAAAACACCTTGGCTTCTCCCTTCCCTACCTTTGACCCCTCCCACAAAGTTGGGGGTTTTTTGCACTAGTACTGCAAGTTCTTGGCAGAGTGTTCAGGAACATTACACAACCTTTTCCAGTCCTCTACTAGAAAGGCAGAATCTGGATAAAGCCTTCCAAGCTTCACTGTCCACACCGTGGACAGAGTTCTGCTCTCACCACTTCAGGGCAACCTGACTCAAACCTGCCCCGAGAATGCAAGCAGCAAAGGTAAGCACGTTCCTACAAGCCCCCTACATGACACTGAAGTCACTTGACTAATAAAGAAAAGAGAGATTCATCACAAAAGCATTCGATTAAATAACAGTATTTAATCTATACAGTTTGAGAGAAGGTATCATAAAATGCAACATTCCTACCTCATCTTCAGCATCATTAACCTGGAGCTGAGCCCTCACCTCCAGAGGGCAGGCAACCACCACTCCCCCACAGTTCTTTTATGGTACAAAAGTCACAGTGCAATTGCTTTAGTCCTAGACAGATGATTTTTCTCACTCAAGAGAAGGGAGACTGATGAAGCTCAAATGTTGATGGAAATTGTTACCACTTAGGAATGCAAAAACAACTATTTGCACAGTCATTTCCAGCTGAAACTACAGCAGTTAATTATTTAGCTGCCTTTACACTCCACACACCCAAAAATGCCTTAGTTGATACTTAGTCAAGAGTGAAAATAGCTGGAGACAGGATTTCAGAATGACAGTTGTTGGAGGGCAGAGGCAGACAAGCAACTCCACAAATCAAGAAGCGTGCTTTCGAATACCAGAATGCTTTAGAATACCAGAAAGTTCTCCTGTACAGGGGTGGGGGATATGAGCTAGACAGATGCCATCCTTCAGAGACAAGCATGAGAGGAATATCAGCTTCAATAGAAAACTATTAAGTACAATAGACAATTTGTTCATATAATCGTCAGGATAAGTATTTGACATAGTTTATGTAGTAGAATACATACTCAAACATCTTTTAAAAATAAACACGGATTTCATTTCATATATACACAACTGATTTTAATCATGTACTGAAAATAAATTACAGGAAATAACTTTAAAATGCAACAGAAGACAAGAGTTTCACAACAAACATTCCCACTGATTTTCCCAAGGGGGTGAGAGATTGCAGTGCTCAAGGCAGGTAAATATCACAAATATATCAAAAAAACTTCAAATTGTTGATGCATTCACACATTTACATGAGCCACAAACATTCCTTTACAGGGACTGCACTTAGCTACCACAGAACCAGGTTTTGCCATAAACTACAAAACTTTGATACAAAATTGTATTTATATATTTATATTTCATATACATGCCCTATCTGTGATTTCTTAAAAAATAAAAACTAAACACACTGTACAGACAATCCTAACTCATTGCTTGGTAGCTGTAGGCAACGTTTTTGGATGGAATTTCTCCCCCAGTAGAATTAATGGCAATATTATATACATGAAGGCTAAACTGCAGAAACAGACAGCTCGGTTCTGATATGCACCTCCCTCGGGACCAGGTCTGCGAGTTCAAGGCAAGACACCGTATGCTCCGACCCACTGCCTCCCTCACACGTCAGTTCTGCTGGCGGCGGCGTGAGGAACCGATACATGCATTTGTGTAACACTGGTATAAAAGGCAATAAAGCAAGATACATATTGTCATGTGGTGGCTCTAATGGCTTCACCAACTTGATGCACAGAAACGCCTGTCAGAGGCGGCGAGGGGTTGCTGTGGAGCTGGGTACACCTCGCATGGGTCTGCTCATTGTACTTCCCTGAAATTGCTGCCTGCAGAGGAGAGAGTCCCCCCCGCTGTAAGACAGAGACTGCCCTGACTCCAGGGCTGGGGGAAGATCCCTCCCCCTACGCCCCCACCCCCACAGTTCACCAGGACTATAGATAAAACAGACACCCTCCCTCCCAGCCCCAGTGCTCTCCATGGCACCAGCTTGTCTTAAAAGCAGAGCACTGACAAACTTACTCTTCCCAGGTGATGGCAGCAATCTGTGAAGCCAGTCACACTAAACTACTTCTACAGTTGATTGTAAACTTTGGTTTATTTTTATTTTTATTTTTTTTATTATTATTATTGTTATTGAGTTCTCATGGTACAGCAAGCACGTCTAGGAGAGGGCAGAGTTGAAGAGAAGATGAACTGTCAGTCTGTCTTTAGTCGGGCATGGTGAGACACCTGCTCAGTCAGGCCTGCTTTGATAGAGTTTTTTACAGACTGCCTCAAATGATCCTCCATCAAATAATCACTCATGGGCTTCAACACCTGTGGAATGAGAAACGTGCAAAAGAAACAAAAAAAATGAGGTAACCAAGGAAAATAAAATATAAAAGCATACAAAGAGATGAGACTTGAAATAATGAAAAAGCTTAGAATGCTGAAGTCTGACATGAACTGGAATGAACTGAAAGAGAAATGAAGTTTTCTGCTACAGTAATGAGATTAAATCAGTCACATGCTATGGACACAAGTGATATCCCTCCTATACAGCAGTATTTCACTCAATTCAAACCACTTTACAGTTCCTAGAAGATGGATGTGCAATTCCATACCCTATATGCAGCATCAGTCTGGTATGGTTACAGCATTTATGCAGACCGGCCCAGACGGTCCAGCTTATTGTCCTACATGTGTAAGTGTGAAAACTTCAGATACATAAAGAAAGTTAAAAATACTGGCTAGTTTTTCTTCTTGTTATTGTTGGATGAGAGTCGCTGTCGTGGCACTGATGTAAGAGCACGGCGAATTGTTCGGCGTCTAAGGACTTCAAAGAGTTTGGAAAACACCTAAAACATGAATTTGGCTGTTAGGAAAAACGTCTCTTAGAAGGCAGCACAAAAAGCCCATCAATTCCGAAACTGAAACTGATTGCCTCACCTTCCTGGGATTCCTCTGAAGCAAGGGAGGAAAAGAAAGGCAAAGATTCAGAAAAACGAATCACAAATACACAAGAGTCAGAACGACAGGACGTGTCATGTGCACATTATTGGTGCAGCTGCAGTAACCCCACCAGCAAGCTCTTTCGGAGACTGCTTTCCTCTAGCCCACAAAAAGGCAAGGTCCTGCTAGCATCAGCCAAGTTCTCCTGCTTCCAGGGAAGTCAGCAGTCAAAACAATGCTTATGCCCTGTGGGTATCCTACAGCAGCTGCTGCACTCAGCAACTACTACACATGGAACCAACACCTTCCACTTTTTCACTCTTCAGCCCCAAGCTCCAGAGCAAGAAGCTACAGTGATACAGTGAGGAGAGCACCTCAATTTTAATTGCTAGTTAGGGGAGCAACTCAGTATTTAGTGCCCTGAGGCTCAATTTCCCTCCCCATAGCAGAAATCCACTTCTTCTGCTCCAGTGTAACTCATAACCTTACCTGGCTGTTCAGATAGGTCTTAGTGTACTACTGCCTATGATGAGCCTTAAACCAAGTCATCCTTCAGATGTAGAAGATAGCCCCTCTATAGAAGGCTCCAGTTAGCAATTGTTTTTGCCTAGTAGGACCCATTTTAAGTTCTGTGAGCTCTGTATTTCTAGTAAGAGCAGCACCAAAGTGTTTCCCTTTAGCTGGCACGGGGCATAACTACTCAAAGTGCTTCAAACACTGCTTGTAAGAGTTGGTTAGGAATTCTCTACATTGTGTTTTATTGACACAACTGTGGTCAGCTGGATCCAGGCAGCCAAAACCCCTGTATAGAAGGCTTTCTGCTCCAGCTTTCATACTCTTCCACTCAAGCCATATTTTTTCCAGAAATTTTTCTGCCTGGCAAGTATTTCTTCCAACCAGCAGTTGTTCCAACTCAAGTTGTCACAGACAACACAAGTCTTCCTGAAGGAAGAAACCTGCTGTACATCCTCTTCTAAGAGATTCTCCAAGTCCTCCGTCAGTTCTCTGAAGGTCTAATTAGACCCCCAGTGTCACACCATCAGGTGAGGAGAGGGAGGGCAGCAGTGTTGGACTTTCCCCCTTTTCTTGGACCACACCAGATATTTTATTCTTCACATCCAGAGGGCAAGTTTGTAACTTTAAGCATACCTTTAAAAGCAGAATTCCTTGCTATGAAAGAGACAAGATTTTAAAGAGTCCCTCACCCAAGTCCCTAGAGTAAGGCCTTTAAGTAACACTTCTCTGATAATACACTAGGATTGTTTAACATTCTCTGTGTGCAGCATTTCTTACTGAAGATAAGTCACCCTTCTGAGCTGATTTTCCCTTTGGCAACATTAGCATTCTGCATTAGGTCTAGACCAGCTTTTCACAGCACTGAACAAAAACCTGTTTGATACATTTGCTCAAGAAAGGAAGATTTTGCAATAAAAATGGGTACCTACCTGTTCCCATATAATTTCAGCGATCTGATCAATGGCTGTTCCAACATCTCTGAATTCCCCAGAGTATTTAACGTATGCCCAAGTACAAAATGCTATAAGAGCCATCCCCAGCACGAGATTACAGAGGGTGGCTATGCAGTTCATACCAAGGAACCCAGTCAGTCCTGAGATTATATACATGGCAAGCATGACTGCAAATAGAGTGGCAGGGGTACGAGCAGCATAAAAGATGTTTTTGCCATCATTGTGCTTCACAAAGTTTGCATAGATCTCGTCAATTTCCACTTCAAGCTGTTCCTGGTAGCGCCGGCAGAACTCCTCCCCTCCCATCTTCTTCACCGAGCGGAACTGCCTGACAGCTGTCTCTCTGAAATCCTGGTGCTTCCGCTCAAGGTCCGATGGGGCAATGTAAGGCTTATCTCCCCCACAAACCTGTTAGAGCAATCAGATATGAGATCATCACACCCTCAGCATCCTGGGCTGTACAGAAAGAAAAACTGCTCCTTACTACCAACCCCTCAAGCCAGCACCCTGCAGCTTTCTTGACTCCGTAAGCTCTAGAGTCCTGCCTCAAGTGAAGCAGCACAAGTTGCTTTGCATCATGGCACAGCAAGAGCCTCAACTGCCTCATCACATACAGAGCTAGAGCACATGACTGAACTCATGCTCTGAACTGTTGCCTTTGGCCATGCCCAGAAGGCCAGGACATCAGCCGCAAGTATATTCCTGTTATGAAAAGGTGAAACAAAGGAACATCAAGAGGCAGAGAAAGCTTGGCTTGAGGAAGACTAAAGAGAACTCCAAAGGCCACAAGCCTTCTCCTCAGCTTTTTACTCCTCATCACCCATCTCAGTGAGAGGGGTCACTGTAGAACTTAAGGCAAACAGTGTAGATTCTGCCCCATTAAGAGGTCTCTTCCTGTTTATTGCTCCGACTAGAAGACATCACAGAACTCACCAGGTGACAAGAATTAACGAGAACTATCTGCTGACATCTTTATCTTATTCTTCCCTAAACTGTCCTCTAGGTTTGATTCTGATCAACTTGAGAGAATATGTTGCTGCTGAAGGGGCAAGACCATGGAGTCTCATCAATGGCTTATAACTGGAAGAGGGGAGAACATCAGGACAAAATTCTTCACTATGAGGGCAGCGAGACACCAGAAGAGGTTGCCCAGAGAAACTGTGGCAGCCCCATGACTGGAAGTGTTCAGTGTCAGGTTGGATGGGACTCCGAACAAACTGCTCTAGTGGGAGGTGCCCCTGCTCATGCAGGGGAGCTGGAACTACCTAATTTTTAAGGTCCCTTCCAATCCTAACTGTTCTATGATTCTACAACTCACTGGGCACCACTGATGTGGAAATCCACCATCTTCCTCTCCCACGAGACAAAAAAATGGTTAGACACCACAGACTCATACTGTGCAAGACATTTCTGATCTCCTGGGGACTATGATTAGAGATGATCTAGGCCATCAGAGACATGTATACAGCAGATCAGCTCCAACTCTTCCAGGCCCTCGCAGTCAGACTATGTCTAAAAACAGAAGATTCTTCCCATATGCTATGAAACAACAGTCTTCCCTCTCCTGCTGCAATGCAGTCTTATGACAGTGCATGTCATCTCATGTCTGGAGTACAGCAACCTTCTGCTGCTATCCCCTCCAGCAGGACAGGCAGAAGTTCACTTTTTCAGAATACAGCACTCCCTTTCTGAATGGCTTCACTGACGAGCTTCTTCAAGGCAAACCTCACTTTCAAGATCCTGACACCCCCTGCTCAAGTTTAGTGAGCACCTTTCTGCTTTTGCCATACTGAAGTCCTCCACATCTGATGAAACTCCCTGGAAAACGGCTACTAGTCTCATCTTCTGAAATGGTCTTTTCACATGGCCCAAGGAGTGTGAAACGCTAGGAGCTGCTGATGCATCAAGACCACCACACAAATAACTGCTACTGTTTCCTTACACTGTGTGACAGCACCTGTTGTTCCTTACATTTAAGGTCATTAGAGGGACAGTACTTCAGTTCTGCACACTCAGCAAAGGAAGGCTTTAGTTCACAAGAACTCAGAAGCTACAGTAACAACTATCTTTACATAAGCCAGTCTTAAACGCAAAGAATTCCCACTTCTGTTCCTAAAAAACAAATTTCAGAGCTGAGTCATAAAGAACATCATCTGAGACATCTAGATAAAAAACTATTCAAAGACATTTAAGAGAACATCTGCTCCTGTTTACTCCTAGTCCCAAGTAAGAAACCTGAAGACTACAGTATCTCAGCCTCCACCAAAAATTCAAGGCAGGCAGGCAGACTTGGCATTTATAATAGACATTGGCATTTATAATATTTACTATTTCAGATATTTTCCAAAATGGAAACAAAGGAGTCCCTCTACACCAGCATAGTGTTCTCAAAACAGCCTGCTAACAACTGGAGCTGGTTAGTCTGCTATTAGCAGCAGGTTTTGCTCTCATTTCAAAACGGAAAGCTATTTCAGCAATGAAGACCAGAAATAAACTAGTTAATGGGGAGCTCTGCTTGTAGCACATTATCACACCTACTGGTCTTTTCCAATTATAGAGTTTTACAATGAGACATATTTGTTTTCAGAATTTGCTATAAAACCTGACATAACATTACACTGAAGTATGAAGTCAGTGAAGACATTCAGCCTGAAGTCACTATCCTTTAAGAGAAGTAGCAAGTAGGAAATTACATACAAAGCTTTTCCAGACAAAATCATCCTTCTATTTCAATGTTTTTTTTAAAAAGCTTTAGAATAAATTTAATCCTTGCATTTTACAGCTAATGAATGACAATTCAGAAGCATGAGACTATAATACAAGAACTTACCCTTGCACAACCCTAGCCCACCAAATGTCTCCTCACCTGTTTGCCCATTTCATGTCACAGGATTTTAAGACATCTGCCAAGAGCAGCAGGGGCAACTAACAGGTGGTATCTTAAAAACATGCTCATTCCCATACCTCCCCAGCAATTTCTGTCTCAAAGAATTCTAGTTTTGCTGCATCAGATATCTAACCTCAGACCAGAGTGCAGAAAACACAGAAGTACTGTCCCTAAGCTGCTCTTCTCCATTGACTCTCACAACCAAAACTGAAGACAACATTAAAACTGAATGCCTGTATTTGCATGTAGGCAATTAGAAAAAGTTGTGTCATCATACCTGCTCCATGCCTTTGCTGTACAAGTCTTTTGCTCCTGCCACAGCAGCAAGATTGTTTGCCTCAGCTGTTGCCTAGAAAACAACAGGCACCATGTATCATCACAGCATCACCAGGTAGTTACAACACCAAAAATACCTCCCTCCCCAACCTCCAAAGCTTCAGCTTGCCATGAAAACACTCCACAAAAAGAGAAGTGAAGGTTAGCAATACACATTAAAACAGATTACTGACTAGGAGAATATTCATCTTCATAGTACAGCTGCAGACAAACTCCCATGTGCTTGTATGGGCTTCTCATCATGAGTAATCTCTTCTGAATGCTCTATTGTAAATAATAGAGCTAAACTATTAAACATGTAATCCTGATACATCACTACCTGTGAGGAAAACAGCAAGCTGGTATTATTTCTGCATGACGTATGTGCAGCTTTGGTGTCAAAATCTGTAAGAATTTAAGACCATTTTCAAGTTGTGTCATGTCAGGGACAGTTACTCTAGCTAATGCTGCAAGATGTCATCTTCTGTATCTCCAAGCCATATTTATGGCAAGCTAAGTAGAAGAAATGACAGCAGCCTTTTTCTCATTGTCACAAGTTTTCTGAACTCCCCTAAAAGTCTTAAGAACTGGTTCCCTGAAAGACAGGAAAAAACCCAGAACAGTCATGTCTTAATGAAGTGACAGAGAAAGCTTAAAAACCCCAAGTCCTACAAGCACAAAATGGTTAAAGCCACCACACTTTGGGGAAAGCTCTTCATCCCTAACAACTCAAGGGTTCAACACACAGCTTTATACAATCAGTTTGTGTTCAGATCCCTTTAAAGCTGATTACCACCTCTTTGGATCAACCCAGAAAAGAAACCTCAATACAGTTATCCAATCTAACAAATCCACATAGAGCAGCCCAACACTGAAAGACAGTGGCAACAGCTGCATTACTATAAGCCTTCTCCATTTTATCTGCTGCATCTGAAGCTAAAAGGTCTTTGACTATAGTCCAAAACACACTGACAAAACAGCAAATCACAGGAAACACATGCTGAGGAACAGAAGTAGCTAAAAAACCCCAACCAACCATATATACCCCTGCTCCATTTGGTAATGGAACTGAGGGAAGACAAAATGTGTACCCACATTTGTGGTACATCTGTACCCAGTTTTTGTGGTACCTCTGTACACAGTTCAGTTGGTTTTCCAGGTACACAGCTCCTCCAAGAACTACAGCTCTGTATGCAGGAGCTTCAGACACACAGCAGACATAATCTTCAGCTGTAAAGCACTTAAAGTACACATCATCTTATTTTAAAGAAAAATTAAATACCTGCAGCATAGATTTTGGATGAGGTAGCTCCTCTCCTTGATAGATTTTAATATAAGCCTACATGAGAGAAAGAAAAAAAAGTGTTTTTTTCCTATACATTTATGATTTAGGAGAAGAGAAATGACACAGAGCTCATAGATTATTTCTTTAAAATAACACTAAATATTCAATTTAGCAAATTTCTTCATTTAAGTCTGGCATTCTCAGTTATCCCTAGTGCTTTAATCCCTTTGCTCACCTGTGCATTTGAGGCTGGGTCTAGCAGGGTAGCAGAGCACCTTGAGAAGATAGCCACTAATCTCAGAAGCAACAGCCTTGACAGCATGTTCTGTGCCCTCAAATACAGAAGTTCTTTGCTTGGCAAGAAATCTTCACCCAAAAGAGCACAGATTACTACCTTACCCAGCCTTTCTGGCACATTATCTCACAGCCTGGCAAGTTGTCTGTCCAAACACACCCTGCTGTTTGGAGAACCAGTACTTCTATTTCCCCAAATGCTTTGCTCCCTTGAAGTATGGGAGGAAAAAAACCAAGCAGATCAAAGCATTAATGCAAACAGAGCTGAGCTGCCCAAAAATTTCTGGAAGACAAGCAGGCAGCTTATCCCCCCGTGCCCCACCCCACCAATCCTCAGGCATCCTTTCTTTCACCAGGGTTCAGAAGACTGGAAAAGAACATGTCCTTCATGACTTTTTCTGCAGCCCACAAGATGATCTGTGGCCACAGCTCTTTGTGACAGACTAGCAGACAGAGCATAGGAGGCAGCATTTCAGTGCTTTGGACAAGTTGTGCAAATTAGACCACCAAGGCCAGTCTCAGCCCCTCAGAGGCTAGGCAGTTCTTCATGCTACTTCTGTTCTACCTCTGGCCTGTCTATAAGCCTCTGCCCTCAGATTTTTTTTCTCTGTAAAGGAGGAAAGAACAAGGTTATCAGGGTCCCTATATACCCAATGCTCTAGGTTGTAGGACAACCTAAAAAAATGTATAGTGTTATACAGGACTCTGTTCCCCTGACACCCCCCTTCCTTCTGTAGTCATTTCCTCCAAGTGAAAGCCCTCTCAAAAGTTTCCCACTCAGACTTTACAATCTTAGCTTTAGATGTGCTGTCCCAAGGGAGCAGCCCTCTTTAGTTATGTAAGTACAGGGTTTCTGCAGCATCCTGGCTGACTACTCCCAGGCAGGATGCAGGACATGAATCAGGTAGCTTTTCAGAGGTGGTTTTAAATTCAGTTTTTACAGAGCAGCAGTCCTTTCTAAACTGCTGTTGAACACACACTCCCCACACTACATAGGATCAGGACTTTAGCTAGAGAAGAAGTGGAATAAAAAGCAGCGTGCAGCCACGTAAATACAGAAATGTAAATATGAGCTCCAGGGTGTTAATATTATGCTTATCAGAAGAGCTGTGACTTCTGCATCTCATATCATGTCTTTTCTTCATAAGAAGCTACTTCAGTTTACAAGTGTTACAGTTCTGGTCTCAGATTCCTCCACTCGTATAACTTCTTTCTTAACATCAGCTCAACTCTTGTACCTTTACCATGCATGCTCAAAAGCAGTTATGCAAAATTAATGTCTTTAGGAATGAGTGACACTTTCTCCTATGAGGTCAATTGCCTAAGTTGTTCCCATCCAAAAAAAAGGTTACACACACCAGACCAATTCCTGGTGATACAGAGACTGTGTTATCATGTTTCTGCTGGTGTCACCATGCTGCCAAAACATCTCAGGAGTCTAACAGCTGCAAGTATCATACACAAATATTTCAGAGCATACAGTGGTGCTGCACATGCAAGTGTTTAGAAAGCATCTTCTCTGCATGTTAAAAATTTAGAGGGGAGTATAAGAATTTTTCACTGCATACCTAGGAAGAACTGGTTTGTTTTGCTGTTTTTTGGTTTGTTTTTGTTTTTTTTTAATCTCTACCATCCCCATGAGATCCTCTTAAAAAAAAGGCAACATATCCAGACCAGGATTTCAAAGAAGGAAAAAAAAAAAAAAATCTGAAATACAGCTTGAAGCAAAATACAAATTACACAATTCTGACATCAGTAGCTTGCTAAGAGGTATACTGTTAGGAAGTTGTGTGCCAGTTCTGGAAAGTCAGAGTAATGAAATGAAAATAAAATTGAGCTGATCAGCAAGTGTCAGCCTAGATATCTTATCTTCTCTGGGAACAACATGCCCTAAAATTAGAATACTTTCTTTTAAGCCATTAACAGAAATAATTAGTATGAGTTTGCTTACCTTGAAGTATTCTACAAGATCTCTACAGGTCACCTTGGATCCACTAATCTCTTTTTCTACCAAGTTTTCAGGGGCAAGGAGTAATGGTATCAAATTCCGCAGTTCCTTCTTAAAATCCTCATCTATATCTAGTAAAATTGATTGAATTCCAGGAAAAAAATGGTTAGTTTTCAACCTTCCCTTTCCTAAAGAAACACTGATATCCCCTGACCCTTTGAAATCCAAAGCATCACATCTCTTGACTGCATTTTTAAGATATTTAAAGGCTTAAATACACAGTATAGCTTTAGTAACTTCTACCTACTCTTTAGTCTTTAGACAGAGATAACAAGGTTCCACAGCCCTTGTAATATTTACAGTGCCTTTCCCCAGTTACACCAGCATCTTGCACAACAATCCCACAGGTCTGTGCTCTCTGGCATCCCACCGTTGCAAACCCACTTTTCTAGCCCTTGCCATTCCACCAGTGTGCCCAGGTGGTGGCCAGGAAGAGCCAACAGCATCCTGGTCTGCATCCGAAATAATAAGGCCAGCAGCACTAGGGAAGTGATCTGCCCCTGTACTGGTGCAGCCCCACACTGGTGAGCACTGGAAGCACTGGTGAGGCCCCACGTGGAATAACTGTGTTCAGTTCTGGGCCCCTTGCTACAAGGAGGACACTGAGTTGCTGCAGTGTGTCCAGAGAAGAGCAACCTAGCTCTTCTTGGTTGGAGGCTCTAGGCCACAAGTCCTATAAGGAAAGGCAAAGGGAACTGGGGTTCTTCAGTTTGGTGAAAAGCAGGCTGAAAGGAGACCTCATTGCTCTCTACAACTACCTGGAAGGAGGCTGCAGTGTGGTGGGTGCTGGTGTCATCTCCCAAGTAAATAACAGTAGGACTAGAGCAAAGTTGCACCAGAGGAGGTTTAGATTAGATATTAGGAAGAATTTATTTTCTGAAAGGGCTGTCCAGAGAGGTAGTAGAGCCACCAGCCCTGAAGGTATTAAAAAAAATACATAGATGTGGCATTTCAGGGCACTGTGGTTTTTTCTGGGTTGATGGTTGGACTCTGTGATCTTAGAGGTCTTTTCCAACCATGACAATTCTGTGATTCCCTCTACTGGGGGACAAGGGCAACTGAAAGAATCCTCCTGACTGTCTCTCATTGTGCAGTAACAAAAGCCTGCATCCTTTATTTTGAAGTCATTCTAGTTCTGACCTTTGCTTTACCAAGTTCTTACAAAAAAGCCTTTCAATATTAAGTGAAACCCTCAATTTTGTGGTCTCCACTCTGGAATCCTTACGTAATGACCTTTAAGTACGTTTGAAGTTAACAGATTACAATCAACAACTAGATACAGAGATATTCCCTTATTCCCTCTGCCTGCTTGACTCTCTACCTTTAAACCACTGAAAAGAACACTCAATGCACATTTTACTGGATTCTGTAGTTTCATCTTTGAGCTCTACATTTTTTAATAAAGGATTTCAATGCCAACCTTTCATTTCAATAGCCAACCTTTTCAGTGTTTAACTTCCATTATAAAATAATACAAATTGAATGATACGAATCAAGAACACACAATGAAAAGCTTCCTACCATTCAATCTCCCATCAAAATTTGGATTTGTTGCAACTTTAAGACCAGGGTGGGGCAACAGGAAACACCCAAGATTACTGAAACAGGAGTGAATATGCTTCCTTACATTCTGTAGCTCTTCATGTTGGTTTTGCTTTACCTGAAGGAAAAAAAAAAAAAAAAAATAAAAATGGCAGTAACTGCTAAGGCTTCTGCAGTATTGCAATTAAGATGACATAGCATCTTAAAAGCAGCAAGAGTCCAGGTGTGTGTTTAAGCTTTCATTCTTGAACCTAAACCCATCAAGTTCTAAACTCCAGCACTCGGCACACAAGTAGAAACATCATGGATGCGTTTTATTAACATTAAGAGTTACCTAATTAGATAACATCATCCTGACAATACGCTGTGACTTAAGTCAGAAGACCACACTAGGACTACTACTGCCTAACTTACCTGCAATCTTTTCTCCAGGAACTTTTTTCCTCCTTCCAATCCATAAGCATGTTCATAAGGGTAACTCCAGTCTCTAATTAAGAACATCAGTGTCTGTAATAGGAAGAAGAGCAGTGAATGGCTTACATAATTCCTCAGGTCAAAGCCAACACACCAAAAGCACAAATGCAAGTCACTCCTTATCTGAAAGGAAGCACCCCAGTGTCTCAAAAACATAGCTTCCCTGTTCCATTGGTTTGCTTTTTGCTATCCCACAAGGATTACACCGTCCTCTCTCCCATCAGCTGAAGACAGAAAACAAACCTTGACATTACTCTTACACCAAACAAGGTGCTTTACTAAGAATGCATCTTGTCTGGGTCAACCACAAGAACTTCAGGGTCTCAAACTTGCAACACAGAGACACAGGAGTCTTAAAAATCATCCCTAACAGCAGTGGATTGTTAGATATCTCAGGATGGAAGAGATCTAAGTCTTTGTTTCCACCTGATAAAAACAGCCTCAAACCCTTCCCTGGCTTAGCAAGGCATCAGGAGATGCTGTCAGTTTTGAGACTGCTAACACTGAAGCCAATAACACTTCAAGAAAATGAAATGCAACATGGCCCTTCTCAGTGTTATTTCTCACAAGCCCCATAACCTTTAGTCAAAACCATATACGACTACCAAAGACCATTCACATCTTTCCTACTTAGTAATGAGTAAGAAGGCAGTGCTTAACTTTTCTCCTTAATGGCTGCACATCACTTGACACTTCCATTCATTTTATGCCTTACAACTCAACCACAAAGCTGTACTTGCCCAAAATGTGATCCTCTTCAGCATTTTTCCATTGTCTTTTTGCCAAGAAACATAGGGACAGGGAAAGCAATTTGATTTCGTAAAGAGCAAGCTAGCTTCAGCCCAACTTAGTACCTTTAAAAAATTATCCTGAACTCACTTTATACACATTCAATGGCTTAAGATCCATTTAACATATATAGTTACCTGAAACGGCTTTTGGTAAATTTCTTCCATAGCTAGTCTTCCGTATTCTGTGAACAACTGATAGAAAGAGTGTTTAGGATGCCACATATTAAACACATTTTTCTACTGTAAAATATTCTATGACATCACTAGCAAATAAAGCATTTGAACTTAAATCCTGTCATGGGTTGAGAATAGCCCATACACCTCAAGCACAAGTACCTTGACCCTCAGTAAAATTCAGGAAGACATCATTCAGGATGATTCAGATTCTGAATTCTCCAGAATTCAGGAGACATCATTTCCACCAGCCTCAGAGTGCCATTCTGTAACTGTCAACACACCACAGCTCTAAGTGGGTGCCCTGTGGGCTATTCTCAGAGGAAAGCTGGCTGCATCTCTCAGTAAGTCAGTGGCCAACATTTGTTTCCTAGGCTAAGGAGGTTAAGTCTGTCTAACATTAGCCCCTTCATTTCCACAAAAGATTTATTCCTGAAATCTCAAGGAACTTGGCTACAGCCAATGTATCAGACATTTAAATGCAAGCCAAGTTCAGTAGCCTCCCAGCTCTCTACTTCAGCTCATGACCTTAACTGCTAATTGTTCCTTCCTTCCACGATAAAGGCATGTGTCAGCTGTCTTCCTCTCATTGCTTTCACCACCTTTAATACCCCCAGCAGCATTCTTCACTGAGCTGAATGGGCCAGACAAATCACAAGAACACAAATCATGGACTGTGCTGGCTGTTTCAGCAGAGGTAAATATTGTCAGGTGTTGATCCATGCTAGCCCTCTTACAGATCTTGGATGTCAAGATAAAAGAAGCACTTGTGCACTCTAGAACCAGGCAACTGCTCCCTTCTGCATTAAAACTAACTCCCAGAACATCTTGGGTAGATTTCATGGATTAAAGGACAGTTCCTCTTGTGTCAATCACAAGAGGATATGAGAAACTGTAAGACTGATATGACACAAAATTAACATCCCAGTTCTCGTCACCCTGAGCAAAAGAAGCTCTGAAATGGCCAAGCAGCCACATAGGACTGGCTCCTTTGATTCTAAACTTCCATTCACTTCCCTGCTACATGGAAAAGGCAGCCAGAGACATAGGAGTTATTTCAGAACAGAAAATCGTGTTAACAGAAATTCACAATTTCCTTCCCTCATCCTACAATTCCTTGCCTCAACTTTAAATGCACGGGTGTCCACTACCTACTTCATATATTTATCACCCCTCCCTCAAGTCTCACCCTCCTGCAAAAGAAAGGAACTGATTTATTCACATTGCACTGAGGCTGCCAAAGTCATGAGGAAAGCCTGGCTTTCAAATAATTAGCTGAAGCTTTTTTTGCTTGCAGTGCTTGGTTTTTTGAGGGTGTGGGGAAGCGCTGGCCCAGCGATAGAACTCTGTTAACTGAGAACAGTATCACAAGACTATGTTTAGTTAGTGCTCTTCTGCTCCCAGTATTGGCAAACAGTCTTTTGCAGCACTGACCAAGACAGAAGTCCTTTCAATCAGAAGACATGTAAAACAGTTTTAAGCTGTGACAAGGTCATGGCCTGAGCACAGGCAGGCATTTGTTAATACACAAGATAGCCTTTAAAGCTACAGGTTTTAAGTTAAGGAGATAAGGCTCTTGCACCATTCACAGAAAGCCAGAATTCAGTGGCCTTTGACCACAATGTTCCATTAGAGGATGAAAACCCCGCAGTAAAGAGAACAACTCTTTCCTATTTTTGTTTCTAAGCAGGGAAAAAACAAAACAAAACAAACACTCCACAGTAGGGAATGCTTCTGGGTAGAAGATCCTCTTCCTGCCCTGACCCAAGATCCCACATTTCTTTAGAAATTGCTTACAAAATACCATCCCCATTTTCCTATTTTAGGGGAAAAGGAGAAACACTAGAATTTTCTCATTAAGTACTCCCATAAATCATTTGCATTTCTCAACATGTCAGGAATTTCAGAACCTACCATATAAGGAACAGACTTTAGAAAGATAAGATTTAGCCTGTACTACTTTAACTCTACACTGACATAGTAAAATCATCACAGCATCATTTGATGGAAATAATGTTGTTAAAGGCAGCACTAGTTGCAGCAGCACGTTGGCTTCAGTTGTTTATATGAAGCAGCAGGCAGGTCCCACATCAGTTACATTAGTAGGAACTTCAAGAATAATGTCAGGAGTATCTGTTCAGAAGCAGCTTCATGTAAATGCAGCATATTCTCACCTGTAAATGTTGAAGGTCATCTTCCTGAATATTCTGGGACAAGTTGTACACCTGTAAGAGAGTAAAAGACTTACAGTGTAACATGAAACCATTATCTTACATTCTTGTAATTTTTTTTAAGTATCTTCAGTTATTTTTACCCCCTCCATAAAAGTCTAACTACCCAAAAGGCAGCAACTAAAAAGGTGTTACAAGACACATCTCAAACAAAAATCACTTCCTTACACAAAGTGCTAGGGACAAAAATCACTGTTGACCACCCTAAGCTTTCTTAAAACAGTGCCTTTCCAAGAAAGCAAGCCACAAAGGAATCTGAGAAGACTGACAAATGCTTAAAATCACCATCTAGGTGCGAGACAGGCGGACTGAGAAGGGCACAACTGTTTGCCATCCTCAAGTCTATGTGACCTGGGATTCAGTGATTCAGCAGCTGCATCTCTGACACAGAAATGACTGTGGTTAATTCCCCGGTTTTTTTCCTTTCACATCTTCCCAGAGAAATCTGATTTTATCCTGGGAGCACGTGACTCTTTCAATAGCACAGTAAACTCAGATGTATTAACAACCCACAATTTTTCCACAGGAACAAAACAAACAAAAAAGCCAAAGAGAACACTCATCAAAAACAACCCCACAGGGCAGAAGTAAATGTTCTATATACTCCTGTTACTTTCATGATGTAGAATGCCTGGAGGTCACTAGTCATCCCTCAAAAACCTGCTCGCTTTTGCACATACAAGGCACAAGCTGAAAGTAGTTTTAAGCGATCACAACTGTCAGAAGTTTAACAGTAGCAGCAAGTTTAAGTTTCGCTGATCACAGTGTAATTTCACTTTAAACTGTATCTAAAGTTTTGAAAAAGATTCTGTAACATATCTTTACAGAAGCAGTTGCTACTTAGACATCTTTTTCCGGGGATTCCCCAGCTCAGTCAGCAATTTAACTCAGCCTGGCCTTGAATAACCGTGGTTCCAGATAAATTTAGGTAGTATACTGTACTGACGACCTTAAGTATGAAATAATAATGAATAATGAAATAATATGACATTAAATACGAAAGTTAAACGATAGAAGATATGGAGCTGAATTTCGAAGCATGGCTAGAGAGATCTTTGCATGTTCAGAGTAGAGGATTCCTACAGCTGCTGTAATTTGCCAGCAGAGGTATTCTCACCTGGACAGAACTTGTCATGGTGCTCAAAGCAAAAACCGTTGCACAGTCTTTGATAGTGGATTGGCTATCAAAGGCACCTTGGGTATCCATGAGTAGTACAGCAACCTAGAGAGTTTTAAAGAGCAGCAGTAGTTAAACAAATTGTCAGCAGTTTCAAACTCAAGGCCGTTGGGATAAATTCTGCTTGTTGTAAGTATAGCAAATCTCTGCCCCTATACCCACATATTAAAACCTCAGCCAGGCTGTCTGTGCACATCCCTATACACACCTAGAGCTGGGTAAGCAACTAGAAAGGCCAATGTCACCAGCTTTAGGTCCTTGACCTTGCTACACACTAGCTACCCTCAGCCCATTGAGGGTACAGTGCAGAGTAACAGGCACAGTGCAGCATAGGTTATTAGAGCCAAGAAGGAGATGGTTACTTTTAAAAATAGATTTTAAAAATTTTAGAGGAAAACAAGATAATTGATACTGACTGTCTGCTATGACAAGAAATGAAATGATCTTAGTGACTAAAGTTAAACTCTGCACTTCCCATCTTTGGGATCTACTGCAA
This sequence comes from Florisuga fusca, assembly GCA_038090715.1. Classification (NCBI taxonomy): domain Eukaryota; kingdom Metazoa; phylum Chordata; class Aves; order Apodiformes; family Trochilidae; genus Florisuga; species Florisuga fusca. Next base: position 5,090,371 of record JAAWXA010000022.1, read on the forward strand.
TTCCCTTCTCTTTCAATTAGAGATGACTTATAGGCAAGAACAAGTGAGTGATTTGTCCCCAGAACACAGATTCTCACAACTTAACTGTTCTTTAGCCACAGAAATGTTTGGTTAGCTAACTTCCTGCATGCCTAAGCCACTGTCTGTTTAAGATCAAGGTCACATATTTATTGGTCATCAGATGTTTCCTCTGCAAAAGCAAAGGGTATGAAAATTTAATAACCAAGACTTTATGGTTCAGGAAAGCATGAACAGCTTTAGATACACCACTAGGAATGCCAAGTACTTATCTATTAACATTAACACTTTGTTTCAGCATGAAGATAAAAACCTTGAACCAAACTTTGAAATTAAACTAATGCAGACTTAAAAAAACATAATCACTAGCTTTGGTTGGAATACAATTAGTGTCTTTTATCCCACTGTTAGACTTTGACATTTTTCACAAACTACCTGTTAAACTGTATAGGAGAGCCAGCTTCCAGACACTGAAGATGCTTCTGATACTAAAAGCCACACATTACACTTCACTAGAACACAGCTACAAGCTAGAACACATTCTCACCTCTCCAAAAACTGTTTGTTAGAATTGTTCTTATCACAACATACATGGTATTTTGTAGCCCTTTCAATTTTACAACATCCACAGGATAACCCACCCATCCGCCCAGACAGAGCAGACTTTGCCAAAACAAAGTACAGTCAGAATGGGACTATAGTTGGAGATCATATTTTATAACCCAGAGATAAAATTCATACTTGCACTGATACAAGGTCTCCAAATGCCATGCAGCTACTAAATGCAAAGGAAAGGAACTGATTTTCAATCTGCCTCCATGAAACCCAAGGTATACACACAGAGGAAAAACCCTTATATACTTACCTTTGTTCCATTTGGTTTATCAATTACAAACACTTCACTCCAAATCTGAATGCCAGTGGTTTCCCGTTCACATCCACCTCTCCATGTAAACCCAGTCAATGGCTCAGTATTTCCACCTATCCAACAAGAAGAAGTCTGCAAAACAAGAGGAGAAACTTACTTAAAAGGAAGGTGCAGGAGCTGTTGTTGGGGTTTTGTTTTGTTTTTTTTACACATTGTTTTATCAGACTTTCACATTGTTCTCTGATTTTCCTCGGAGCTGACTGACATTACATAAAATATTAAGATGCAATGCTACTCTACGTTTCAAAGATCATCCACAAAGAAATAATGCTCAAGTCTACCATATTTCTGTGGTTCCACAACTCTTCAGTGACTGAAGAGTTTATGTGCACAGCTCTCAAGTCTCAAGCACTCAGAACAGCTCAGTTTTGTTTGTGGATTCCTCTTTGCACTCATGTTCTTCTCACAGTTGGGAGAACTTAAACACAGTCATAAATAGCATGCAACTTAACTACAAGAACAGAACTACACCTCTGCAAGGAACAAAAAATTATGATCTTGACTTAGTTCTCTCCCTTGCCCCTCAGAGATGGCAACAGCTGAAGCCAGCCAAGCATCTAAGCCCCTGCACAAACAGAGGAACAAGACTCCAAGAGCAGCTTGCAGAAGCCAAAGAAAATAGGCAAGGACCAGCATATCTATACTTGTCTCAGTTACAAAACACTTTTTCCTAAGTGATTAGGATTCAAGAGTAAAGGTCATGTTGAGAGTTTGATACATGTCCATCAACCCACCCATGTTCAAACTGTATTGGCATGTTGCCCATTTTGGGAAAGGCTATCAGAGACTCAAGCACAGTTAGCATCTAATATTTCTGGCTGGTGGTACTGGTACTAAGGCTCTCAAGGACAAGCAACTCACTGAGCAGTGGCTCACTGAGAGGAATCCAGCCTTTATATGAGCACATTTAACCCAGAATTACAGTGTATGTACTGTTACTTTTAGGAGCAAGTTATGGGCATAACAGGCACCTTTAGGAAGTTTCACTGCCATAGATTTATATACACTGAAATCCTGCAAGAGACAACTGGTACACAGTTAATAGTTTAATTGATGAAAGGGCTTAGAGAAAAAACTTTATTTCACAGTCTAGAACACAGAATGTTGGCAGAACAGAGAGAGTCATTTAACAAATTTGCCTCTGATTGCCCAGAAGAAATGATCAGCCAGGACAGTGTGCTCTTTGAGAAGGTCAGGTCACTAGACTATGGTCTCTACCTTCCTTACTGACTCCGCACTGGCAGGTTTCAGAAAAGAGCTCACACATCTTCACACCACAGAAAACAGAAAAAAAAAAAAAAAAAAAAAAAAAAAAAANGGGGGGGCTTTACAGAACAAAAATACATACTACAATTAAGTGAAACTGCATATTTCTAAGGGGGGACCAGAAAAAAACCTGCACACATTCCCCATGCCTAACAGGATGCAGAGCAAGCTAAACCAAGAAGCAAAGTTCTGGACCAGCACTCTCCCAAATGCTAAGTGCACACCATTCAGCTCTGCTGTTTGGATCAGACACAGCAAAAGTAAATTACATGAGCAGATAAAAATTCAGAAAATTAACACAGACATACAGGTCAAGGTCTTATAATGTGTAGGTTGTTGTGCTTTTTCTTTTCTTGCTTTTTCTTGCTTGTTTTGGTTTGGGGGTGCTTTCTGTTGGGATGTGTTTTGGGTTTTTTCGTTTGGTAGCTTTTTTTCCAGGATTTTTGTTTGTTCACCTGGTTCATTTGGGGTTTTATTTTGTTTTGCACATACACTTCTACCAGCAAGACAACACAAAACTTGGATAGCTTTCCCCTGGAGCTTTTTATCCCAGGAGATGCTTATACATCCACTAACCACCCTAGAAATTACAACCTGAGGCCTGCTTTGGACTTCAGTACACTCCAGGATACAGTTTTGGAATGCTGAATCATATTTCTCAGGTATATGGCAATGGATTGTAGCTTTTCACTTCTAAAAAAGAACCTGTTATGTTATTCAACAATATGTTCTTCTTGTAATTTATACAAGAATACTTTTTCCCTATTTTGGTCCAGAAATTATTCTTATTTGTAGCAATACAGATGAAAAGTACAAAAATCTTTTGACAAGTCCCTGAATGAGCACTAGATACTACCACATTTGATCTCACATGTGACTCATGTCACCAGAGACTTTGGTGTCTTAACAGGCACAACTGCAGCTGAAGCTGCTTATCTTGAGAATGATGCACTTAAGCCAGTCTGACCGACCTTTGCATCAATTTAAAAAACACTTATCTTACTATATTTCTCTTTCTTTAGTTAAAACTCAGTATCTTAACAGTCTCCATCCACTAAGGTGGCTTGAAGGATATTCAGGAGATGAAAGGAGGAACAAGAAAACTTTGTTCCTACAGGACAACAAGCTAGAAGTTACACTACAGATTTGTATCAGTAACCTAAAAGATAACCTTTCTGAATAGATTACACACAATAAGGAAAGGACCAAGGCAGCTTTATTTGCACAGTGCCATTAGAATATAGTGCACCTTGTAGATTAATAGAAGCTTAGAAGTTCATAGCTCTGAACACTTTTAAACCTAAATTTACCAGCATTACTGCACCAGACTCTTATTAAGACTTAAACTGCAACAAAGATCACAGAACCCCTGCAGCAGCTTGCTGAGTACACACTGTTTTGTTGCAGATTATTCTGTTCCATTTCAAATGAGTAATCATAACAATATCAGTGCTTTAAATGAGATGTCCACCTCCCTGAAGCTAGTGACCTCTCATCCATGCAAAAATCCTACCTGTGACTTCAACTGGCACAAGTGAGACTTTCAGAGTTGTAACTTTTCATATAACCTTCAGCTCTTGGTTTAAGACAAGAAAATGGACTTCTGAGGTACCTTTGCAAGTTTTTCAGCACACATTAATTCCCACAGGGGAGGACATCCCAAAGTTACTTGAGTAGTGTAGTGTACAAACTGAATGCAGATGCTTTAGTATTTTGTGATCTAACATTTAGTTCACAGAAAACAAACACTTGTCATTAAACCTGACTGAAGATGGACTGATCAGACTTAAGAGTACTGTAAAACTATGTAAAAGCCTCCCCTACAGTACCAAAATTTGCAGATGTGTAGAGAATACCATTTGACTTAATACAAGTCACCAGTACTCAAAAGAGGAGCCATGGCACTTATCTTCTCTCATCCCCAACTTCTGTCAGTCAGTTTGCAGAAACTCTGACGCTTGTCAAACTCTTTGCCTAAGCCAGTTTACATCACTGAGCTGGCAGGAAAACAAATTGGCAAAGTGCAGTGTCTCCTGATGCATCATTGAGTTGGATCAGCTCAACTAAGGGCCTGCAAGAATTTACAACTTCAGACTGCAAATACCAGTCCAGAAGCAGCATATGGAGAGAAAGACCTCTCTTTTGGTATGAAATAGTTGTTACAGTAGATGGCTAAGTTTACCTTATCTTCAGCTTAAATGTAACAAATGGTATTTTGAAGGACACCTACAGAAAACTGAAAAATGATTGCACAATAGAGGGAACAGAGAGACAATATTACACAAGGCTGAAACAGTGTTTCAACGTGTTTTGCTTTATGAACTTTTGTTTTATTTCACAATTCCAATGTTCGAATATTTGCTTAAAGCCCACCCCTTCTATTTTTGGAAGGAACTAGCAGTACCATTCACCATCTGAGATTTCTGCACTTCTTGGGAGTTCAGGGTTTTTTATTTGTTTGTGGTTTGCTGTTGGTTTTTTGTTTTGTTTTAATGTAAACAGCACATTAGAGAGGTTTTATATACACACACACAAAAGGTCTTCTACTGAACAGCTAGATGAATGAAACTTTCATTGCCCTCTAGTTTTTATTAAAGAGTCATAAGAAGTTGGGAGCACCAGCTTGCTACTCTGTATTCCTCCTACTATATCCTCAGTGTCTTTCTTACAGAGCTCTAGGCAAATGAGTGAGAGGAATTCACTATCAGGCACTGCTGGGAGTGAGAGAAAGGAAGCCTTCATTTGCCAGTTACTAACAGCTTCTTTGTAATAATCCCACATTTCCTGTAACTGCAGGGTTCATCTTGATTTTTCCTCAAGTCAGACAGCACAAAGGTAAAAGACACCATCATGCTGAGTTTCTGCTACCATTAATTCCAACTTACAAGAATTGTGACTGAAAAAGGAGTAAGTTCTGTTTAAGAGCTTCAAAAAGCAAAAGAATACCAAATTGTCCATATTCACTCAGCAGATTAAAAGAACCTGTGACAGGCAGATGTGCATATGAACAGGAGGCCCTACCCCACGTTCTCTGTATCAGCCTAGAGTTCTAAGTATAGCAGACACAAGACAACACCAGCCAAAAGCTAAAAACTAATGGAATAAATTACATTTTGGATCAGATATTCAATAACCAATGACTTCAAAGTATTTTACATGTTCCTGGATTATATTCAGAGACACGTCCCAAGGAGCAAACAGGATACTTTCTCCCTTTTGCCATACCTAACATTTTAGCAGAATTGGTAATTCAGTAGCTACCTAATAAGGCTCTTCTTTTTGCAACAATGGGTCAGACAGTGCTACAATACGATTTCAGGAGATCAATTCAAAATTCCTCCAAGCCACCACTTGGATGTGCTGAGCTTCCCCAAAGCAACTAGAAGACCACCATGCTCCCTCATTCAAGTTTTTCTCATGGCCATTTACCTCAGGACACCAATAAATTCCCTTGGTAACTGCAGAAAAATTTTTATTGAGAAACTTGTCACTTAAATACACTTCAGAGAACAGTAGGAACAGAGCAGGTGGTTTACCCATCCCCTAATCAGCAAGAAAAAATTGACCTGCTATATTTGTGCTCAATAAAAACAGAGGGAAAATACTAAATAAACAAACTACTTTTCTCTTGCAAGGAAAATGCAAGTTACTCACCCTGTTATACATATATCTAAGCATGAAGTCCAGCAGAAAAGATTTTCCTTTGCGGAAAGCTCCTGCTACAGACACAACTACTATGTTAAGATCTTTGATGTGTTCCTGAAGCAAGATTTTTTCCAATGCTTTTTCATCCAATTCAAAGTTATGGTCATCTTCATGAGCAAGAACAATCTGTATGGGACACGGCTTATCCAACTCCACCTCATCATCCGAGTCTGGCAGGGCATCTGAGTCTGGCAGGGCATCCTCCTCTTCTTCTTCATAATGCTTACCTGCAAAAGGACAAGGTACAATACACTAGTAAGTCAGAGCTTAGGGCACTAAACATTTCTTTGAAGTGAAGCTTTGAGCTGAGCTTTCATTCCCACAGCAGCAAGAGTGCTCCTGGGAATGCATATGGGCAGACAATGAGATCAACAGAGTTCCCCATCCATTTTCATCAGCTTTGCATGTCTTCTACACTTCAGGTCTTCAGCATTTTCTGCATTTTAAGAAATCACAAAAGAAAACCAGTTTTCAGCCAGCATCAAAACCCCTTTTAAAAGGCTTTTTAAGCACAACTTCCATTAAAAATCCATTTCTCTTATTTGGAAGAAGTTAGTTTAAAATAGGCTCCAAATACGACCAGAAACGACAACTTTTTAGACCACTACCTTCTAATACCATTGTAAGAAAACATTTTCTGTCAGTTTTGCTAGCCAACATGTACAAGCAAGTCCACTCATTTAGTATGTAACCCCAGAATTACATACATCAGCAGATGACTGAATTCCTCTCTAATTCCAACACATTACACCTGTTTCAACTCTCAATACAGCACAGCCTTCAGAGCACCTATTCACTGCTTGCAAGAGGGTAATTGCCTAAGCACATGCAAGGCCTAAACACTTCCTGGATAGAAGAAAAAAAAACCAAAACACATTGAAAAAGTTTCTAGCTTCATTCTCTTCCCATGAAGCATTATTAAGCAAGATTTAATAACAGTAAGTACCAACTTATTTCAAAAACAGTTAAGAGAACATTTTATACACAAATTAAAAATCAATACCTTTTCATGACCACCTAGTATCTGAAAGAAAATGTAACTCAGATACTTTTTAAGTTTCTAATGAATGATAAATTAAGGTACAAAGCCCATCAGACACACAGTGCAATAGTAGCAGTATCCTACTCTCCTGACTTCCAGAATCAGGAGGTACTAGGTTAAAGGCCTAAAAGGAAACCAAACTGACAAGATGAAGCCTCTTCACTTGCTCAAGAATAAAAACACTGATATTTTTCCTACAGCAGAAACAAACTCTACCACTGGCCTGATTCTACTTTTCCTATCAAGCATATGGGAGAAGTTTTCTGCTTACAGAATTAACCTCCAACACTAGATTTACATTTTGCCATATTCTATGAGAAACCCATATACACAAATTTGATTGAGAAACCTTCCTTAAAATTATTTATCTGGGTACATCACGGTATGAGTTCAAGTACATTGAACTGCTAGTCATGCCAGCATCCCTAAGCATTGCTTCAAAGCAGACAAAGCAGCAGACATCTCCAGTTACTCCACCCATTGTGTGCAGGTATGCTAGCTGGCCCCCATGCTTCCTGTGGAATCAGCCCAGCAGCAGCATTCTCTTACAGGATGTGTCATTAGGCACCACCACTTAATTCATGGCAGAGACCCTGCCAGTACTCACAGGACCTGCCAAGTCATTCCTGCCAGGCATTGCATCCTAAATACCATCCATCCTCAGCTCCAACACACTCTTGTTTTGAGGATGTAATGAGACATTTGTGTTATTACCATGAAAAAATGGTAACACTGTGACCCTAGAGTTTCTCCAGCAGCTGTCTCTTCAGCCAGGTCTGACAACATTTCGCTCCACTGCAAATCAGAGAGGATTTCCAAGCATCTTATCTGTGCTGCCTCAAAGGCCAGTGGCACTAAATCTTAAAAAAGTGTTTGAATACGCTAAACTAGTGTAGTACTTTGTTTGAACAGAAGTATACTTGAATGCTTAAATCCTAAAATGTTCACCACATGGGTGTGCAAGACAGCCCCTAGCATCATCCTAACTTGAACTGGTTGACAAAGCAGGCCAGAAAATTCAGTTGCACCAGCAAGCCTGACAACTGGAAGGAGTAAATTTAAAAAGAAAAGCTATGAACAGGACACCAAACTATACAAAATACATTAATACAATACCGGTCACCACTTCAGAAGAAATCTCTCACCTTTGATTTACATTCCCAGCAATTAAGCAAGCCCTCTCTTTTGAAGGAGCTAACGAAACAGGCTTTGCCCAATATAGGTAGCATCCTTTGGAGGCCAGAATACTTGAGAGTACAGCCCAGGTGAGGTAAGAAGATTTTGACAGTCTGAAAGAAAGCCTTCAGTGTCACAGCACAGAAACATAAAGGGAATAATACTATTGAAAAAACAAAACAAAAAAAAGATAATTAGACAGCTCCAAGAAGAGATACCTGTGTTTTAGCAAATGTATTCACACAAGGTATCAAAAGGCAACAAGTTTAATTTTATTACTTAAAACAGCCTCGTGTTCTCTTATTTATATACATTCTTCACTTCAGCTGTAGTAAAGTATCAGTTTGTAAAGTAAGGCAGACTGTACTATAGTCTAAAAGCAACATCAGCAACTTCTCCTCATTCTCTTGGAGCCTGACAGTAACCATCTTTTCCTATATGGAAGTCATCAGAACCTTAGTAGACCCTCCAAGCATGAGATGTAGTGGCATCTTTCTGCCAGCACAGAGCATAGCCACCCAAAGCTCTTCAAACTAAGAAGTTTTCCATACAAACAAGTAGAGTGATCTTCTATCACTAGTTATTTCTAAACAAACACTTCTCCCTATCACAAGTAGATAGTACTATCAAGAGCCTACACACAATATGCCCATTAATAGCTCACAAGATCTTGCTAATAGTGTTCTTCACCCCTGGAGTTCACTTAGACACATCTTCTGTCCTGTCCCCTCTGAGCTTAGGCCCTGTTAAATTCCTATTAAATTCCACTTGCCAGCAGAAATTGGAAAATGCAGAGGATCAAGTTGGGGTTTTCTGTTTGGTTTGGGTCAGGTTGCTTTGTTGAATCTTTTTTTGGGGGGAGTGAGGGTCGTTTTATTGGTTGGTTGTGGGGTTTTTTTGACTAATCAGTCTGAAAGCTCCCAACTTACCTACAGAAAAGATTCACTGCTATGAATCAAGCACTTCAGGGTGGAGAACTACAGTGTTGACAGATTTGAAGGAAACTTGATCCATCCAGAAGAGCTGGTTTGATAACTTCATGCTCAAGTTGCAGAGTACACCCTTCTCTTCAAGAGATCCTGAACTAGTTAGCAATTACTAGGACAGACATTGCACAAATTAAGCTTGTTAACAAGTGCTCATCTCAGCAGCATAATCAGCATACACTAACCTGTCATGTGCTCCTAGGCAGCTGTCACAATCTTTTTGGTCCTTTATGTTGCCTTCTGTCTCCTTACCCTGTTGCTCTAGCTAGTCCCCCTCTTAAGCAGCACTGGAATATTTTGGAACTCCTAGAGACTTTGGCATTCTGGGCAAAAGATCACATTCCACTTGCCAGAACTTTCACAGCAGTCTCTCAAAGCAATGGTCAGGACAAGAAGACCTCTTTACAGTCCATTTTTCTGCAAAAGCACTACAGTTAAGTTGTGTAAGCAGTCTATAAAATAAGCACACTGTCAAGTCAGCCCACAGGTTAATAAAATTCAGAACATGAAGACTCCTTACTTCCCCCCACTTCTCCTCTTCCTCACCTGCCCCAGCATGGTCATAGGGATCCACAAAAATTTAAGTGGATTTGTCCTAAAGCCTGGTCTTAAGACCACAAACTGCTCTCAGTTCTTGCAATACTCAGCAGATCAAGCATAGGAACAGATGAGGACTAACTTTAGAAGACGTGGTGTTCACAGAACAACCACCCCTACACTGACATGTTTCCAGCCAAATGCACAGTAATTCGGACTTGCAAAGCTCGTGGCAGCCTCCCTATATAGACCTCCATGACAACACATTCATTACTGCAACAGAGACAACTAAAGAAACAGACTTTTGTTTCTTTCAGAGTTTGTTGTTGTTTGTTGGGATTTTTTAATACTGTCTCTTCACACGTCATTTAGCTGTAGAGACCCTGACTAGCTAAATCCCAGTAATGGGGTTATGTACACAGCACATCCATCCCATACACTCATGGCTTTTGGTTCCATACACTGCAAGTGGAACAGGCAGTCAGCACTGCCTCCTGCCAGCATACTAAAGACAGGCTGGTAGATTCATCCTACTCACTCAAAGGGTTGGTCTCAGTGCTGCTGGAAATCCTCAGGTGTTCAGAAGACTAGACCTAAAATTTTTGAGTCCAGTCACACAGAAAAGCTTTTATTTGTCAAAGCACGGGGTGCTAGAACTTGCAGTGCAGTGTTGCAGACCCAGAAGGCCATAGCTATGCTTTTCTTTTTTCCAGACATTCATCTAACCTTTGAGGCTTCAGTACTACTGAACCAACATACTCCAGACTACACACACCTCTACCACTCTTACAGGAACTGATGCAGAAAGACCAAACTAGGCTTGCCACTTTGGCTTCTTCCAACCTGAATCATTCAATCGGAGTGCATGAGCTAATGCACAGTTGCTTCCTAAGCCAGGTCAAGCAGGCTAGCAGATACAAGAGAAGTAATACTGCAAAGCAAGATACACAGACTTGAATGGAAGCAACTATAGCCAAGAGAAGATACTGCCACCCAGTTTCCCCATAAGCTCTTCACTCAGCAACTACTACAGCAAGACTACTATTACCATCAGCTAAGTATCCAGAACAAGCACCATTTGTTGAAATGCTAAGCCAGATTTTGAACAGTAGCTGCTTTGTACAGACAATATTCCAACTGAACAAACTCAACTCAATAACCCATTTCTTAAAGTACGAAGTAAAATTAAAGGGTAATTCCTTCTTTTCCTAAGTACACAGCCAACAGCTAATGATCTATTTGTCCTGCAATGTAAGAACACAGGACTGAGAACAGTCAGCTCAATCCACGTGCTCTGAAAACAGGAGACAGCCTGCTTTAAATGCAAGTTCCTCCTTTTAAGCACAGTAATTGAAATAAAGTACCAACATAGTTACCTTTAAATTTCAACCCGAATACAGAGCTTAAGCTGGTTACACACACCACTCATTCTTTCATGACAAAAAGCAGCACACACTAATTGCTACACTCAGTTGGCTTTAGATATAGTCTGGGGTTCTGATCGGCAAGCACTGAATAGTAACCACTCCTCTGGGCAGCAGGTTGCACAGACAACTGCACACAAATGCAGCACAACACGAACACAAATTCAAATCCCAGTTGCTTTTTAGTGGCTTCATATTTGGATTATGAACAAAGTCTAAAGAAGCCACTTACGTTGGTGTAGATGGCTCTCATCAGAACTCCTTTCATTTACCTTATGACAAGCAGTTACAATGACTTCACCATGCACATCCTCAAGCTGATAGTCTTAGTCATAGAATCATTAAATGGTTTGGGTTGGAAGGGATCTTAAAGATCATACAGTTCCAACCCCCCTGCATGGGCAGGGTCACCTTCCACTAGACCAGGTTGCTCAAAGCCACATCCAATCCAACACAGTAATATCTTATACGTCTTGTAAGAACAGTATTATGCAGTATTGTCTTAATATCTGTGCTTTGACACAAGTCCAACTTAAAATCAAAACCTCCAGTACCCCTACTACAGCTCTCAGAATCCCTAAACTTTTTCGTGGTGCTCTAGAGACACCACACTTTTGAGTGCCTACAAAAGTAATTTCAGTCTCCCCCTCACTATTCAACACAGATGCATGGTAAGTTCCCATACACATCTAAATGGTTAAGCAAGCTGAAATGGGCTAAACTAACCTCAAACCATCTGGCTCCAAATCTTGTTCTACCTCCACGGCCTGAGGGAGTTCACAGCTTGAATCAAAAGCTTAAAATAAGTTGTCATGAGGAAACTGCTGCACCATATTTAAATGTAATGAATTCTCACAGAGCTTCACCTAGGAAAATTCTCCTTGGAGAGAAAGGAGACAAACTGCTTAAATGTTTCTTGTTTTGGTGTAGTGAAGTGAGGAAAGTGTAGGCATGTGTGAACTGAGTTCCTGAGAGGAAAAAAAAAAAATAGGTTAACCTTCAAACCTTATTTGGACAACACAAAAAATCTGGCACATCTAATGGAAAAAAATTTAAAAAAAATTTAAAATCACTAGATACAAGTCATAAAATTGCACGCCCTTTTCTCCAGCAGTCCTACTACACTGCAAGACCTACAAGAAAGCTATGGGGCTGCCACAGACCTTAATACATCACTGCTTTCTTATTGCTGACTAGCAAATACTGCCAAGTAACATTTTAAGGCCAGAAATAATAAGATGTTTTGATTATTTCTGCTATTAATAGGACTGATGAGCAAAGTTCCAAAGACTTTTCTAGGTAGCCAGTAAGACTGAAAGAGAAGTAGAGGGTGAGAAGGGGAGAAAGATGCATTTAACTCTCTCTGTTCCTTCAGGGCAATGGGATGTTAAGGGACAGATCTAGAAGCATTACATAAACTGCGAGCAGAAGCAAGAAGTACCTGAAGCTACAATTCTGCCAGGGAAGGAGAAAAAAGATATTCAGATGACCTAGATACCTATGAAACATCATAACTAATCAAACAACAGGCCTGTCTAGTCCTAAGTGCTCTAAAAGGCTTCTCTGTCAATGGTCTGCATGCATGCAGGAGCAGACAGCTCTCCCATAACTGTGCAAAATACTGATATGCTGACATTTTGCATTCTCCATTTAAGGGGACAGAAAAGCTAGACAGACTTCATTATAGTGAAGAGATGCAGAAAAAAAAAAAAAAAAAGTCAAGCCTAAATTCAGCTATTTTCAGCAAATGCATACAATTAAGAATACTGATAAGCAGAGACTAAGAAGGAGCATAAAACCTGACACAACCTAGAAAGCAGGAAAAAAAATATCTACTATATAAACACAATGTTTTTCTGAAAGCACATAATGAACTTAATAAGAAGGATGTACAAGGGAAAACTTGGAGGGTATAGATAGTGACAAAACATGCTTCTCATCCTTCTTCCACTCTGCCTAAAACCCAAAGCTATTAATAGCACACTCACTGAAGGATCTCTACCCACAGTTAGGTTTACCAGTACTTTTCCAGCCCCCTCAAAGAATGCTATGACTAAGGCAGATGACAGCACTAAAAGGCCTCTTCCTCACCTTTTCTCCCCTGGTATCCATCCCCCAGGTTTTTCAGGATGGCAATGAGAATACACTGGGTCTGACAATCCCCTAGTTCACCATGGGCTCTGGAAGTGGCAAGTATAACTCTCTGTAAAAACTGAAGGCTAACTGGATCCTTGCAGGCCGTGCAGATTTAAACTTGGCAGACTTTGGCTTGTATTTCAGACTGATTTTGTTTTAAGTTGTTGCTCATCCAATAAGTTACAGTCAGTATTTTCTAAGTGATTTAGGTCATAACTATATTTTACGTACCTTGTATGTATTTCTCATGTCAGCAGCTGATAACTTATTCAACAAAGAGCTAACCCAAAACAAAATTTTGAGTGAGGAGGATATGGAGGAACAAATAAGGCAAGAGATGCCATCTGCAATTACCCCATGTTTGATCAAAGGATCTTAGCAGCCAGAATGGGCTTAGTCACCTAGCTCCATCTGTACCACGGACACAGAGACCCAGCAGCAAGCAAAGCACGTGCTCACTTTTGCTGCATAGGGAGGTAAGCCAAAAAGGTCAGTTTTCATACTCATTTCCAGGAAAAACAAGCTGTCAGTCATGAACACCAACAGACAGAAGGAAAAACAGCAAGCTAAAAAGGCTTTAATTTCTTCTTTCTGATCAAACCCTGCATCTAACAATATGAAGCTTCTAAGCAGAAGTGATCTTTTAGCCCACCCAGCTTTTCCAGCTCTGAACCCCATCATTCTGTTTTTATCTAAAATCCTACATTTCATTTCAAATAACAAATAGCAGAAGAGGGAGAGACTGGGTTTACTTTAAGAAACTGCCTTGTGTTACTCTGAAGTAGCTACCTTCAGACACCTTCATGAAGTATTTCAGTTCCTTCCCCCTCTCCATTCTCAATGTTCTTAACCTGATAGCTCCAGTAACACCCACCAGATGAAAGGGAAGGGTGATGGGGGAAATAAAACAGGTGCCAACACAACTGATGCTCAGATCAACAATGTGAAACAAAACATGAAAAAAACATACATGTGACATAAGTTACATTTAGGGAAAACTGAAACAAAACAAAAAGAAAAAACACAACAACACATTTTGCATACATTCACTTTATTCCCACTGGAGGAAGAGATTTCTCCCCACACAGCTATGACAAAAGTGGTTTTCACAGTCCCTGCTGCTAAGCACATACAGAGAGAGGCCTGGGCTATCCTATCACTTTTCTGCAAACAGCCCATAATAACTGATACAGCATCCAACCATGTCCCTGTACTTACTCTATGTAAGTCCTGAGTTTTTGCCACGTATCACTGCTGTTGCTGCACAAACGTCCCTTACTAAGGCAAGAGCTCAAAGTACATTTTTGCTGCCAACAGGACAGTGCCAGTAACTGCCACCTCTTCTTTCCCCTGTTGCCTCTTCCAAGCCTGCTTCAGTAGCAGAGCTGAGTCAAACCACTCAACTCAGAGAGTTCTCCCACTCTTTCCCATTTCCAGCTACACACTACCACACTGCCTTTCCTGCTAATTTTGCCACATACTCAATGCTGAGGAGAATCAAGTCAGCTAAACAAACCAAGCCAGCTTGCTACAAAAGCTTATCACTCAGTAAGAGTCCAGTGAATGCTAGAACTGAAGACAAACAAAAAGCAGAGCTGCACAACTTCATCTGCAGGACAGGAGGTACAGGACTGCTGCCCTCTCTCTGTGTTGGCATCACTGACCTAGGTCCAAGCACCAAGTTATCTTGAACAAACACAAGGTGATGTGATGTGCACTCTACAGCCTCTGAAACAGCTGCACAAGCACAACTGAGGGGGAAGCACAAGATGCTTGACTAGGCACTGGTGCCAGAAGAAAAGTTCAGCTTTGTGACTACAACCTAGTCAATCTGGAAAACTTCTCCAGACTCTCAGAACTCACAAGTACAGTTAAGAAGTGCATTCATATGGAGACTGACTTAGTGATATGTGATAACACTGCAAAGATGGATAGACAACTGGGCTGTAACTAGATCAGACTGCACACTGCCAAGGATTTGTCTAGATCTGAAATAGTTCATATTTAGGCTGGGCTACCCAGCACATTTGTTAACCTTCACTTAACAACAAGGTTTCCTTCCTTTGTAAATGAAGGTTAACACTAGCTTCAGTTTTGTCAATAGCACAGGCTAGGACACGTAGCTGCTCAGAGGACCACGAGCTTGACATAGTTCTACCTGCTCTAGAGGAGCATTCCCTTGAACTACTGAATATCCTGTACCTGCTAGAGACATCTACTAAAGAGTAGATGAAAGAATTTTCATTCCAAAAATCACCAATTCAGTTGTCACAAGAATACTGTTAAACACTTACAGTTTAGTAGCTCAGTTCCATGCAAAACACACCTTCATATCAGTTCAAGGGGCTCAAGACTTAGCCAGTTACCTAAGCTTCTTTAATATAATTCATAACACTTGTTACCACAGAAACCTCAGACACTGTTATCAAAACAAGAGTCTTAATAACAGGAGCATTTTAGGGGTTTAAACAGCATTTTCCTGGGACAGGAAATGCCATTGTCAGGTGTACCCTTATGGCTGCTTCTGGCCAGTCAAGCCACAGGCAAGTGAGGGGAAAGAGCAATCCCAGAGGTAAGGCAAGCCACACCATCCTCCTGAGAGGAACAAACATGGAAAGGGAGCTGCTTACTACTTCTCTTTACATCAAGTTCTCAGACTAGCCTGAATACATCTAGCTAATCTGTTCTTCTACAGGACAGCACACCATACCATATATTGAGACTACAAATGGTTTAATACACATCTTTCACTTGAGTGGAGAAGTAAGAGGGAAATACACTCCCTTTCAACCAACAGTTCAGTCTTTGTACATCATATTGACCTTCGCCTGTGGGTAGATCCATGAATTCTTTCCTTACAGCATATAGAGGACAAACACTGAGAAGAGTTTAGGTTTAAAAGATGAAGCCAAAGAGAGCAGTGTGCTGCTCTTCAAAGTTCAGAAAAACTTAATCTAGTCAGTTCTAATGACATAAACAAATCAACAACAGTTTAGACTGCACAACAGCTCAGTTTGATATTTGATTAATGAAACAGTGATATGTTTGCAACTCAAAGTACTTAGACTGAATGTTATTCTTAGAATCTCAGTCTATCACAAGCCAACTTCCAATCTCTTTAAAAGCACCAGATTGCATTGTAAGGGTCTTATCAAACAAGCAGGATTCCTAGCAGCATCTGCAGCTTCCACAAGTATTTAATCACATCTGCTGTCTAAATATTCATAGTGGATAGCAAGCTAATTTTTTCCATTGAAAACATCAAGCTTAATAGCAGAACTTGCATTTCTTCATGCTGCTATTACTATTATTTCATTTTAAATGTTTTTTGCCTTCTAAATCTCAGAGCAGAACACATGGTAAGTTTGCAGGAGCTACTTATTTCTACAGTCCTACCAGCTCTAGAAAACACCCCAGTTCTGGGCTCCAACCGCATTACTTACTGTACGTTTCCAAACAATTTATGTACTAAGAAGTCTGACATACTAGCATTTAGAAAGATTTCCTTTTAAGTATTTTGTACAGCATTCTCTCCCTTATCCCCATGACAAGCTTAAGACTTTGTTGCTTGGAAGATAAGTGATAACTGCCTTGAGGGCAGCTTTAAGGCTGTGTTTAGAATCACACTGCTGTCATTAACAAGAACAATTCCTTAGTATTAGTTGAGAATTACAAAGTATTTAAGAAATTATTTATCTTAAAAACATGACGATTCCTTGTTTTAGGAAACCAATTTGGTTACACCAGGCACCTTAAACTAATATTCTATAGCAGTCATTGTCATTACTGTTCTGTGCCTGATCAATGTGTTAAAGGGAGCTAAGTTTCTGCCTCCATGGGTGGCAGTTCATGTACTTTGAGTGACTGTTTCTCTCCTGAAAACAGCATCATGATGATTTCCATGCTAGGCAGAGGACTGACAGATGGTACCTTTCATTTCCCAGTTGTTTAAGGTTCCTGAAATAGATCACACTACACAGACCAAAATAAACGAACAGCCACCAGTAAAAGTCAGAAGACCCCATCTTACATTTACCCCAGGAGCCGAAAATGCAGAAGGGGTTTGGGAGAGGAAGTTTGCAGGCAGTAGTATCAAAGGATTTGACTTAGAGAGACAGTTAACATAACTGCACTTATTCTTCCACTCAGCAGTACCACCCTCTTTGAGAAGATAAGAGGTGAGAACAATTTTTCCAAGTACGCACAACATAGAGGAAGTAGTCCTAACATGCCAGGATAGTTGACACATGTTCTCCAACAGGTTTCTGTAATTTAAAATACAAGTTAAAAAAAAAAAAAAAAGCATCCCACTGTCCTGGAATCATTATACAACATCCTACTCAAAAGAGATTATATTTTACAGATATTTCACCAAGGCCAAATTTGCATGACCATCTCTAAGGTAATGGTGAAAAAAAATGTAGTATGACTTGATGATAACCACAGACTGGAACCTGATTCTGATCTTACTTGAGCAACAATTGCATAAGAGCAAATTAACTTTTACCCTCAAATACCAGTTTTCTGGAAATTACATTTTACACTCCATGTCTCAATGTATAATATTTTATTAGTTCAAGTCTTCAAGTTCACTGCCTTGCAGGTTTTCATTTCTATTCCAGTCTTTTAAGAGAAACCTGAGAAGACTTGCAAAAGCAAAAGAAACCCATGCAGAAATCACTGGTATGTAGGGCTGAAAAGGCAATCAGTCATTCGCTTATTGTCTGTGCAGAAAATAAAGCTAAAAATACATCTAGAACAAGTAAAAATATTAGCTGAGACATCTTCCCTCTTAGCAAAAGCATATCAAAATATTCCTCATACCATACACAAGCCATAAATAGAGGGCCAGTAACCAAGCTGTAAGCTGAGTACTTTCCCAAAAGGCACTTTGTACAGACTTACAGCTTTGACAGTTCTCTTATCTGTTCCTCCAGGATACAAGCGGGAGGAGTCTTTTAAAAGAAGATGGTCTTTCAGAAATCATTTCCACAGAGGCCCAAATGGACTTCTCTTTTACATTATGTTTTATTTGCTATTAGATCTGCTCATCATAACCAGTTTACCTGTGTTCACTCCAGTAACTTGCCAGATTGCCTCAGATCCTCAAAGACTTAGTAATGCCATCTTTTGTGTCAAACATGCTGCCTTAAGTTCTTTCAACCTTAAAGAGAAGCCAGCTACTAAGTTATAAAATCAGCATCACTATTGTTTCTATTTAGTTAATAGGAAAGGAAGAAGAGACTTATCCAGCTTCACAGATCATGCTGAGCACAAAGCTCCATCATTCTCACACCAGAGCAAGATACAAACTAGTCTTGCCATCTCAACGAGTGACATCTCCATGGAGCAGATGGGATTCTCAGTGTCAGAGTCCAGGAAAACTAACTAGATAGCTTTAGGATATGCAAGTGCATGAACAAGCTGCTAAGGAGGTTAATTCATTAAGTGAATTTAACAGCTACAGCATTATAATGGCATATGTGTACTCCCTCCTAAATGGAAAGGGGGAGGGTAAGCTCCTTGCTTCACTGCAGAGCTCCAGTTAAATACCAACAGGTAGTTACTTGCCTACCATTCATTCACACCCTAGATAAACTCCCAGTAACTCATTTGTAAGTTCAGTCTAATGAAAACTAACAGTGGGGGAGAAAAGATATCCTCAAATTCTTCAGATTTCATTCCAGGAATGCAATGGTTTCCTAAGAGGGAAGAAGACCAATTTCTTAATTCCTCCAACTTTTATATTAAAAGTGTTTCAAAAAGCATGCTTACCAAGCACATTTAAAAAAAAAAAAATCTTTCTTTCCCTGAAATAAACACCATACAAAATATATTATTTCAGAAAAAAACAGAAGTCAAAGGTCAGACAAGTTAGTTATCAATGCTGTCTGAACATTAGTCCCTATCACATATTCATTTGCTGCCTGAAACAATTTTATTTTAATTCTTGTCCTAACAGACACTCACTCCATGTCAGTCATTTCTTTGCAACTAACTGAAATAGCAGACATCAATCTAAGTAACGTTCTCACACGTATTTCAAACTTGCTCATCTATTTGTTCGGGTGTTTCAGATGCAAATCACAGCCCCACAAATACATTCATGTAAAGCAACTCCCTACATAGCACTATGACCTCAAAATCAGCTACAAGACAAGATAATATTCTTTATGTCAACAACCTTTCAAAACTAGGGAAAGCTATTTCGTTCTTTCCTCCAGGACATCTCAAGAAGTTCAGGTTGCTGAAAATGTTTTTAGAAACAGATCCACTCATTCTCCAGTAAAAGGAAAAGTATTAAGAACCAGTTTATATAAGCACTTCTGAAAACTTCAAGTTGTTTACAAAAAGACCAATATAGCCGGCCTACATATGCAGAAGCTTAGAAAAAGCTTTTGTGCCTTGTTCACCTTAGATAGTTGAAACTACAGACAAAACCAAAAATGATTGGCATAATAGGTTTGAAAAGTTCAGGGAGAATTTAGCAACAAGTTGGAAAATTGCACTCAGACTTGCAGATCACATTATAGGCACCACATGCAGCGAGAATTTGAAAAAAAAAAGTCAGTCTTATTTTAGAGTTTAAAACTTCCCCTTCCAGGACTGCCACACCACGATAACAAAAGTCATCTCTGGGACAGGCCTTCATTACTGCAGTTCAGTAGCATAAGCAACTTCAAACTTCACCTTACATAGAAAAGCTAGATTTAAGTGAAACTTGGCAGTTTTCCTTATGAATGTCCTTGGAACAGTTGGAAACTTTTACAGAATGTGCTAGGATGTACAACAGTCTACTGAAAACAGGCACAAAGTTAAAACTAGTTTTATTTCAGTGCTTGCGCTGTAGGCTAACAGCACTGCTCGCTACCAAAACAACAGCAACACGGAATTTAATTTACCTATGTTTCCATCTGCACATTACATCTGTATTGCAGTTGGGCAAAACTTAGACTTGGAGAGGATGCGTTACTGTTGTCAGGAGATAAGTGCTCCTCTATGCTGGAAGAGAATCCCCAGCTCCACTCCCCTCCAACAGACCCACTCTTATCCCATCTAGCCAGCTTGAGGTGCTGTCCCAATTCTTGTTAGGACAAGAGAAAACAAGCCCTCACCTATCACAGTATCAGTGGTGCTTTATTAGTACTCAGTAAGCAAACATTAATCACTGATATTTAACTAAAACACAGGGACTGCAGCTGGCACAAGATTACCTGAGAAGCATCCACACTCCTTCAACACCTGGCTTAAGCATTCCTATCTGTCCAACACAAACAAGAGCTGGTTGGCCTCCTAAACTAGGAGAGGCTGTCACATTGAAAGGCATGCTTTTATGATAGGTCAAGTAAAGCTGCTCTGTGCTAAAACTATTCCAACAACAACTTGAAGTTGCGAGTGTTAAACATGAAAAGAAAAGAATACAGCCTTCTTCAACACCACTACCTGCTTTCAAAAGAATTCCAGTTGAAATGCCACAGACCTACTGCTTTATTTGAGAAGGATCTGTAACTTCATTAGTGACTTTAGAGTAAACTAGGACATAACAGCTGTTAAGCAACATTTAGTAATAGTACAGGAGGAATTGTAGGCCTCTCCTGTTACACATTTCTCCTCTTGTAACTATTCCCATCTACCACTGCACTTTCTTTCATTGTACAGAAAGGTCTTCTACAGGCAGTCACAGATGTTCCACAGTAGTACATGAAGACCCTATCAAATTAAGCTGTTCCACTTCTAAAGTACACATGTGACATACACATGGTTCCACCACCAGTGATACACAGCTGCCTTGGAGGCCATTTATTACAGGTGTGCTGGTGCTTTTATGAACTCTAAGAAAGTTACACAATAATCTAATGCTTTGAGATTATTAGATGATACAGTGGTGAAAACACAACCATCACAGAACATTCAGCAGTGCTGAGGGGTAGAAACCAGTACCCAATCATTAAAGCAGTACAAATCCTCAGTTTCAGGTTCTGGACTCAAATCATTAAATCTGCAATACTGACAAACACAAACATTTTTACATGATCAGAAGCACTGCCTTTTCCTCCCTTTAAACAAAAAAAAAAAAAAGTCACTAGAGCAGCAGCTCCACACCTGCCAGTTTAAAGTGCAGCTAGATTTCCCAACTTCTATTTGGCTTGCAAATGAAGCAGTCGAAACCAAGTGGCACATGGCATCTGCTAGATTTCGTTTAATCGTGCCCATTCCAATCGTTCTGCTTCCAAATTAGGTGACAGTTATACAACGAAGAATTTTAAATAGTTCAGTGTTCTAGTGGAGTGCTGAAACCCTCAGTCGATTCAACTCAGTGTTCAAGTCAGCACATTCTTCCGAAGTCTCAGGTCCCCTCTCACAGAGAGTATGGCAGATAGAGGGTTACAAGTTCCCAGCTTTTAAGCTATTCTTGAGAAATAACCGTGTTAAAGAAAACAAAACCATACTGCGCAGACTCAAGCACACCCGAGGCTAAACACCAAGCAAGAGACATGTCCCATTCCCACCAGAGGATACATTACGAGCAAGAACAGCACTGACAGTGGAACGCCAGGGTTCCCCACGGGGGGCAGGCCCACACGGATCAGACACCTCCTTCCCCGAGCTGCTCCCTTCACGGGTGGACGTGGCTTCCAGGAAGCAGGCGCCCTCCGGGCTGCCTGGCTCAGACCTCGGGAACATGCCAGGCGAGCTCCTCGCGGCCCGGGGGGCCTCGTCGGGCGGCTACAGCCGCGTTCCAGCCCGCACCCCCCGAGATGTATGCACAGGGGGCCCAGCCACCCCACAGCAGCGAATAAGGTCACCGACCGCCGGCCCTCGGTATGGCTCCTCGCCCGCACAGCGGGAGGCCCTGGCCGTGCCGGGAGAGCGGGATGACCCCGCTGAGGAGGGAGCAGCGGAGCGAGCGGAGAGGCCGCCGCGACGGCCCCCCCGGTGTCTCCCCCCTCCTCAAAATGGCGGGGGCGGCCGCCAGCCCCAACGCCTGCCCTCGAAGGGGTGGCGGGGGGGGCCGTCGCGGCGGCCTCTCCGCTCNCGTGGGGAGAGAGCGCGCATGCGCGGCCGCCTGCCCCGGGGCCGCGCATGCGCGCTCTCTCCCTACGGCCACAGCGAGCCGCACACAAAAACAGACACGGACCGACAGCCGGAGACAGACAGAACCCCCTGACCCCCCCTGTGTGCCGCCCTTACCCCCAGTGACCTCGGGGGAAGGGGCCGGAGCGCTGTGCCTGCAGGGGGAGGCAGCTGCCCCTCTGCCTGAGGCGGGATGCGAAGTCCCAGGCGACGCCACCGCCGACGGCCCCGCACGCCGCCGTCCAAATGACCCGGAGCCGTACAGGGCTCCAGCGCCTTGGGCGAGAAGGGCCTGAGGGGCTTGGAGAGAGGCAGAGCGCTTGGGGCAAAGGGATAAAGATGGCTCGGAGGGAGGGAAGGCCCCGAGGATGCATGGGACACCTCGGGGTGAGCATCCCTGAGGGATTCCTCGCTCCTCATCTGGCCGCGGCTCCCGGCTCAGGTCCGTCATTTAGAAAACACATCCAGCTGTCAGGCCCGGCTCTTAAGGCTATCTGGTGGCATCCACCTCTACCTGCTCTGCTCCGGCTCCCTGTGGGGCCCTCATTTGCCTCTTCCATCTCTGTTAGGCCGTTGGAACAGCCAGGAAAGCCACCCAAGCTCTGCATTTGTCAGTCACACCAGCTCCTCACTATGAAGTCCTCACTTGCTTTGGCACTGCTGCTGCATTTGGGCTGGAAACACTCGAAGGGCAGCTCTGAATCAGAACAAGCCACTCGAGTTCCCTAAGGGACCAAACAATCTTGCTGTTTCTGGGTTTTATGAGAGTTGTTCCTCTAAACCCAAACTTACCACATCCTTCTAAAAGGCAAACTCTTTTCACTGCACGCAGGTTTTAGGTCTATGAGGTTTCTTATTTCTAAGGGTCATGTAAACCTTCACAGTCAAAGTGGCTGGTGTGACCTCGTCACTACACATTTGTCTGATAAATCACCACAATAAGTCAACAACAGCTTTGCAAAAAGACACCTTAACATAGTGATACTCTTTGTAGAAACCATGTTTCCCCAAGTGTTGAGCTGCACTAGCTTATTTAGTCCTGGAGATGCAACTTTTGAGTGACAGAAATTTAAAAGGAAAAAAAACACAAAACAAACCCACAAAAAAAAAAAAATCAAAGCAGAGTTTAGTTCTGCCTAAATGCAGTAGGGAAAGCTCAGAAGAGATCTTCAAAGCAAAAACCAAAGGGATGTCATGGCACTCGGAGGCCTTTTCCAAACCCTGTTTTTGGTCATTCACTACTGAAGTAGTACATAAGAATCTTCCTAACATTTAAGTCCATTACACTCTCTGCTGTGGCAGTGGCAGTCCTTGCCTCAGAATTTAACGTCCAAAACACATAGGAAAGATATTAAAATTTCTAAAATATTCTGTAATCACAGCAAGTGAGAACTGCAGAAAGATAAAATGATCAAACTAATGCCATACATTTAATTTCACTTGTGCCCCGTGGTAATAAGATACTCAGTGCTGTAAAACTGTTAAGGACTTCATTATTCTACATTTACATCAGCATAAATGGAAGCAGGATTCAACCCCTTTAACAGAAGCATTGGTATTAATGCTAAGAAAAGTTGTTGCTGTTGGCCTTTTGTGGTCTCATATCCTTTACTTATTTGGGAAAAATGAGTGTGCCTGGCCTTCTAACCTCATCCCAAGCCAAGAGGAAAACTTTTCTTGATGTCAGAAATAAGGCAGAACACACTCCATGTAGAGAGATATTTCAGAGAGACATAGGGAATCAGGCAAAGGGAAATTCACTGAAGGAAAACACATTGAATGCCAGAAAAGATTAACTGGCAGACACACGTTTCAGCAGCTCAACTGCTAAACACTTAAAAAAAAAAACTGGGGGGAAACCCCACAATACTAAAGAAACTTTTCAGTTCTCTTCTTAGTAAAAAGCCTTGTTTCTGATCAAGTCTAGAATAGTTTACATGAAGAAGAGTTTGAAACAGTGCATATATAGATAGCTTTCTGGTCCATGCAACAGGATTTGCTGCTGATATAATGTGAGAACAGAAGTCAAGAACTTGGAGGTCAGAAAGTTCAACCTTATTTCTGTCCTTTTATGTTTGCAGGATTGAAGAAGATGTTTTCTGAGCTGAGAACTTTGCTATCAATGTCATCTCCTGGCTGCAAAAGTCTCCATCTCCACGCTCCCAGCTGCGTGCTATGTTCCTCCAAGCCGAGATATGCACGGAGTTAGCACTGAAACTGCTTGAGCTACTCATGGGCTTGACCTGAAATGAGTTTGGGAGCAACTGCACAAACCACTGGTGGGCTGTGTTGGGAAGGGATAGCAGGAGCAGGAAGACAGGTCTAACCCACAAGCACAGGTTGGGCCAGTAGTTCCCTCAGCCAGCAAAGGCACGGTTTTGTGCTACAGCAAGCATCTTCTCCTTGGTTTGGCCATGCAATCATGTTCCAAACCCACTTGGGGACAGTCAACACAACCAGCGTCATCAGTGCAATGAACCAGCTCCACCAGGAGAAATCACAGTGTCTCCTGGACCTCAGATGGTGTGGCATGCAAGGGACCAGGACAGATCCTGACCCACACAGGCAGAAGCACACCCTGCACACTACAAAAAGCCAGATCTGACTCTGGTTCTTTATGCCTTTCTGTGTAAAATGTTTCTCTTTCTCTGTCAGCTGACCTGTGCAATGCTATTTAAGGTGACCTGCATGATGAGAAATCCATTCCACAAACACCCACCTGAAGCATGCCAAACACCACTTCTGGGCTGGGGAATGGAGCAGTCTCCTATCCTGAGGCCCTGAGGGTCCTGGGATGAACCAGGGTGGTCTCTGTTGGTGGGGCTGCACTTACCTACGTCTTTCCTCATCTGCTTCAGGCTGTAGAGCCCAAACTAGTGACAAGGTCTCAGTCTTCCTTCCAGGCTACACAGTGCTGCAGACAGCCAGGAGCTGAGGACAGACAGATGTGAGAAAAAGGTGGTTCTCTTAGCAGTTTCCACTGCCTGCACCTCCTACCCCTTTACTGAAGTACCTAGGCCCCTCCAGGGCTTCCAAGGGAGGAGACTGTGAAGGTAAGGACTGGTCAGACCTGCAGGGGTGAAGCAGCATTAGTATTAGGAACAGCCAGGCCAGATAATGGTCATCTGCCCTCCCACCAAAAACCACCAAGGAAGCTGTGTCTCTCAGGCAAGCCTGAAATTTCCTAACACTTCCCACCTGGGAAACCCACTTATATCTCAGGGTTGCTCCAAGGGGCAAGCATGTGCACTCCCGGAGTCTGGAAAAGCCCTGGAAGGCATCTCATCTTGCTTTTCTCTGAGAAGCACCCAGGCCCACCTACTCGTGGGCTTCATCTACTTACGGCTTCCCACCTTCAGCTGGGGCCCTCGTCCCCTCTGCACAGTGCCCGCAGGCATGGGAGGCTGTGCTGCCGTCTCTGCAGCTGGATCTTCCTGTTGGTTGACTCCCTTTTCACCTCACCAATGCCTGAGCCCTGCCCACATAGAAACCACTGCTTGGTCCTGCCCAGGCTGGCTGTTCTCTGCTCCACCACCTCTGCAAGGATCTCAGTCCCATGAACGGGCACGCTTGGTTTCCTATGCGGTTTTTTCTGATGTCTGCCATTCTCCAAGAGCATCTCCCCCAGATTCAGGAGGGTCTTCATCTGTCATGCAGGTGATCTAAAAGGTGCTGTGTGTCACTAGAGAGTGCCCAGCACAGCCTTGGGCTGGTAGCTACCTGTGCTTGTTTGCATGACCTGGGGCTGGACCCAGCAAGGCCAAGGTGGGACTCAGCATGGATGCAGACCTGGTTCTACTGCAGGTTTCCCTGCAGAGAGCTTCAAGGATGCAGAGAGGCTGTTGGGAGCAGAAAGCAAGTTGGGAAGGAGGGGAGAAAAACAATTTACCAAATCTCCTGAATCTGCAGCTGTCCCACATGCTGAGAGGAGATGCCCCTTAGCTGGCAGCAGCACAGATGCTCAATAGACAGAGAGCAGCTCCCCATGTGACATGAGAGCTTCTTCCTCTGAGGAGGAAGGATGAAATAAGGTTGAATTTTAGCTGCTGTCGGAGCAGCTCAGAGCGTGTTGCTAGGCACCAGCTGCAGGAATCGCCTACAGGTGCATTTGCTGGAGGGGTTGGGCTGGTTTACTGGCCTCTCCCACTGCAGCCTTTGGAATGGGCATAATCCGTTCTCAGTCTGAAGGAGTTTATTGCACAATCTCCCAGGATTAAGAGTTTAAATCCACGGGCACAGCCGTGGCACAGACGGAGAAAGGGCAATGGGCAGAGCCTGGATTCAGATTTGCCTACCCAGGAGATGTTGGAGGGGCTCTCTGGGGGAGTGGTGGGCAGCCTGCCCGTGGGGGTGGCAGTCTCACAGGTGCAAATGGAAGCCTTCTCCCCCCCTCTTGCCCTGCCTTCCCTTATCAGGGTGATTGAATGCCTCAAAGGATTAAATGGCAAAGTGGTTTTCTTCTGCTCCTGGAAATGAAGCTCTGTAGCCAGCTGGAGCTTTCATGTCGAGGCATTTTTTTGAAACAGGCTCTAATCATTTGGGCCTGTATAAACACAGAGCGATTTCCATCTCGCTGTTATGCAAGAGCACAAGATGAATCTGCTTGTAAAGCCTGGGCAAGATACTGACTCTTCTGAAGGCTGCAGTGCTGCTTAGAGTGCCAGTGCACCTGCAAAGCCCAGGGTTCCCCCACTGAAGACATGGCTGTCTACAGCCAGCACTTCAGCTACTTCAGACTACTTCCAGCCTTACCTGTAGGATGTCTGCCTACCAACTGCTGGCTCTGCGGTCATTTTTGACCTGCTTCTCTAAAAATGAGACCAGCTCTGCTACTGGGGAGTATGCATGCACATATTAACTGCCAGGACGGTGAAATACATTTCCACACAGGCTTTAAACTGCTTTTTCTTGCACCTCTAAAGCAGCTCTGGGGTTTGGGTTTCCTTGGTGGCATTTCCCCATGGCTTCTTCAACCATCAAGGCCATCACAGAGAAATAACATTTCCTAACCCCCAGACTCTAGCTCCCAGATCTCTTATCCTAGAAAAAGAGGAATTGCTCCAGGTGTCACTGTGGTGCCCATCAAATGTCTTGCAGAGGTAACTGCACCAGTCTCTGAACCTGTACAGCCTCCCTTCGAGACACAGAGCTGTGTCTGCTCTGCTGGTACAAGCAGCAAGGCACTTGACTCAAGGAAGGAGGAATCCTCAGTGGTGCCTACACAATCAGTGACCCCAAGCTTCAGTCTGTACTGCTAGTGCTTGTTCTGCATGGTGCAGCATGCAAAAATCAGGTTACTAGAGACAATTTGGGCTGAAAGTAAGCCATCATCACAGAGGCATCAGTGTCAATTCAGAGTCTCACTTGGAAACATGGTGTGTAGACATTTCATTCTTTAATGTAACAAAATAAAGATTGCTTAGTGTGCCGTGGTGTTTGTTAGGAAACACTCCTATCAGCACTGGCTCTAGCTTTGAGAAGATACTCGTCCTTGCAGCTTAACTGATCTTACATACCAGAAGTAAAGTCCTCCTCTCTGGGGCAAAGCATCCCTGTGTGATACTG
The DNA here is from genome assembly GCA_038090715.1 of Florisuga fusca. Classification (NCBI taxonomy): domain Eukaryota; kingdom Metazoa; phylum Chordata; class Aves; order Apodiformes; family Trochilidae; genus Florisuga; species Florisuga fusca. The sequence continues at coordinate 5,118,229 of JAAWXA010000022.1, forward strand.
ATTTGACTGAAGCCGTGCACCTGGGGATGGTGTTTTGCATTAAGCCCTGGGCAGGCAGACCTGACTCCCGGTTGGATGTGGGACTGAGGATGATTGCCATGGCATACAAAATTACACAACAGAGTATATTTGCATCCTTTGTAGCTACATGACTTGGGCTCTGCTGGTCTCGATATACAGGTCCTTACAAAGAAGCGGGTGGTTTATTCCCAGGGTTGCCTATGGTTTCTTCCCATGCAAGTCCAGACTGGCTGCATAGGGATGAGTTGCACTTACTAGAGGGATTCTGCTGTCAGTGCCCACAGCACCAGAGAAGCCAAGTTGCAGCTCTCGTTGTCCTTTTCTGGAAGGCAAACCCCCTCCAGCACAGGGTCCCCCTCCTACACCCCTGGATGAAACTACCTCAGTCCATCACTCCATCAGAACAGGTTTGGATGCAATTTAGCCACATGGTCACAGCCCACCCTCCCCACATTGGAAGAAGTTTTGGACTACAGAAGGGCTGGTACCTCAAAGACATGGTAGCTGTCTGCAGGAGCTGCCATGAGACCCAGTGATGGGAACACCTACAGGAAACAGGTGGGAACCTGAGCTTCTCTCACCCACCAGCACTGAGGCCTTACAGAAAGGTGCCTTGGGCAGCAGCACCTCTAGGGCTGGGAGGACTGCTACTTTCTGCTCTGAACCAGGCCTGGATCTGGGGGGTGATCCTTAACACGTTGATGAAACTGCCTGGATCCAGTCTCTGGAACAGAATCAAAGGCTGCAGCTGAGTCTAGACATGAAGGACTGGACTGGTTCTGCCATCTGCATTTCCAGATTCAGTCTGGCCTCTGGGTCAAGCTAAGGACAAAAAGCACAAAGCAGAATGTGCTATTTAATCTGGCTGGATTAACGTGTGAATTTAATTAGATTTAGTCTACTCAATAAAATCTAGAACATGCTACAGAAAAATGGCATTTAATCTTTTCCCAAGCTTCATCGTAGGCATCTGAGCATAGCCCCACAGCATAGCCATGAGCAATCACAATGAAGCAAGAAACCAAGTTTTACCAGCACCCGGAGGATGGGGCTGGGATCAGCATCCTGTCATCCTTGGATTTGTGCCAGCCTGATTCAAAGGTTTTTTTTCTCCCCCAAAACCTCTGTCTGACAGAGGAGAGTGTGGGGAAGGCATGTGAAAGTGTGGAAGGCAGGGTCACGGGGCTTGGTATCCCCTGGCCCCAGCCCTGCTCTAGGGCTTGCTTGAGAGGCAGCAGGGCTTGTGTCCATGGGGTCCTCACATTCATCTTGGTGCCTTGAGGAACCACAGAGGGCTGTGCTGCTCTGCTGGCTCCAGAGGGCTTTCAGCAACTGCAGTTCCCCCCTTGCCTAGCTGAGAAATTCACACCTATGGGCCACGAGTGCATCAAACTAAAGGCAGCCAGTTCAATGCCACCAAAGTGAAGCACACATATCCTCTGGGGAAAGCACAGTGCCAGTTTGCTGCTGGGCAATGCTCATCAAGAGCACGACTGCATTCACCAGAAAGACTGTACAATGGATTCAGGTGCTGCCTTGTATGCTTCCTCCATGCCTGCTTGCTCTGTGCACCCAGCCACAGAAAGCACAGTGCTGCATTTGTTTTGGTCACATTTAGGTAGGTTGACAAAAAAAGGTTCTGTTGGCTCATCAAAATAAAACATTAAATTATTTGGCAATATTAATCAGGAGGATATCGCCTATTTCGTGCAACTCAAGTAACATAAACTTGCGAGAAAGAGAGAAGTAGAGAGAGAAGAAGAGGGAGAAGGCATTTAGTTCCTTCCTTGATTCTGCCTGCCCTGGTTAAATGCAGCCTGGCTGCAGCAGAGGGCTGGAGGGTTAGCTGCCCAAACTAAAGGCAAATTCATTTGAGATCCAGGGATTAAGATACAATCATTTGATCTCAGATTAAACAGTGGATGAGCACCACAAAGGATAGCTTAAAACATTTGGAAAGGTGTTAAGGAAAATCAAGCAGGATTAAATAACAAAATAGCTGCATTAAGCTAGAATGCCTCCCCAGATCCCAGGAAGCCAGGCACCGAAGAGCCTGCTGGCAGGGACAGACCAGTCTGCTCCCTGCCATGGCTCTGCAGCATTTGGGGGCTGAGTGGCTGACTGCATGGGAAGAGCAGGGCACCTTTGCTATCTGGGGCAGGTGAGCTCTGTGTGTGTGCAAGGGATCCCGCAGAGCCAGTGTCCCACCCCAGCCCCATTCTGGGCTCTCTGGAGATGGTGCAAAGGCAGCTTGGGGTCCCTGCTGTCTCTAAGCAGCCTCAGGGATGGACCAGAAGTGACCGCAGCGGACCCAGCTCATTAATCCCACTGGCTTGGTGAGAAGCAGCTTGGGAGGAGGACACCAGTGATGCCATGTGGCTGTCACTCTGGGTGAGGGACATTTGGCAGGTGCATGAGACGTTTCACATCATCCCAGAGCTCTCACATTGGCACCAGCCTCTGGCTGCTGGGCCGGTCCTTGGCACAGTCCTGCTGCCTGCAGTGCTCTGACCTCCGTGCAGGAAGACACAGAGCAAAACTGAGAAGCCTGGAGCATCTCTTGCCCACTGCCACAGGAACACACTGATGCCCTACTCTGCCAGTGCAGCACCTGGGGGGGAAAAACACACACAAGGAATAACACAAGCTTCCTCAGTGCCATCCAGCTGTCTCCTAGCATTTTTATTTCCCATCCATCCTCTGAACGGAAAGCAACAGGAATTTGCCAGCCCCACGCCACTTTGTTGCTTTTCTTGAACTGCTCTCCCTCACCTTCAGGGGAGCACAGCCACCTGCCAAAAACCTTTATTAGAAAGAAGTTATCCAACAAAAATAGGCTAGCTAGCTGTGAATGAGTGCTCAAGGACAGCAACCTGAGAGCACTGGGGCTTAGGCTCTGAGGGTAGTGTGGCTGCTTCCCTGCCTTGTTTTGGGAGCTTCCCCTGACAGCGTTGTTTCTTTTCCAGGACTTGGCCCGATTTCCTTGGGCAAATCATTCACCTGCTTCAAGCAAATTTATTTGCATACAGCACAGACCTTCACTAGCCATTCCCACAAGTTTCCTGATGCCCTCCGCATGCCTGTTTAAGCTACTTTGTTCTGCAGCACCTTTCAAATAATGAACACATTGCTGTTAAATGGATGTCCATCCTAGATGGGCAGCACCGCCCCAAAATAGTGCCCAGGGACTGTGGCACTGGCCTAACCCCTACGTGCTGGTTGCCACTACATGGAGGCTCCACAGCTCAGCCCCAGCTTTTGCTACACTGCAGCTTTATGAAATGTAGAGAGCAGCCATGAGGCTGGGGGACACAGACCCGTGCTGAGTGGATACTGGGTCTCCATCAGGTCTGGGCAAGACCCTTGCCCAGAATCAGTGGAGACTCAGCATCCCAGCTTGCTCCCATCAGTCCACAGCATCCCACAGATAAACACCAACCTTTTCTCATAGGGCCAAAGACACCTCCCACTGTGAACACTGGGCTGCTGGCTGTATAAACAGCTTGTGTCCTTGTGAGGCTGGTGCCTCCATCACAGAAAAGTGACTTGCAATGAGGAACCCCAAGCCTGGGAAGGGTCCAAGCATGGGACTGCCTGAAAGCATGTAACTGCTTTTTCTTCTTCTTGCCTCAGGGGCAGTGGTCCTGCAAACCACAGCCTGTTTTCCATGCAGTCCCACTGCCAGTTGCAGCCACCTGGCAGGCGCAGTGACCCCGAGTGATTATTTAACAGCAGATTGTATAACAGAACAGGGCAGACATTACATTTCTGTCCCTGACCTCAGCCCTGGGACATCTCCCACCCAGAAAACTTGCAGTCTAATCTTTCAGACATCAAGGGAGCAGCCTTGGGTATCTGACACCATACTTCAGTGAGGAGTGATCGGTGGGGACTGTGTGGCTCTGGGCAGAAGGGAGCTTACTGGTCTACCAGGAGCTCAGGTGTGGAGCCCAGACCCTGCCAAAATGCCCAGGCTGACCCTGCAGAGACTCCCTGGTCCCTGGTATCCCATCTAAATAAAGCACTACACTTGCCTCTCCATGTCTAGATGAGCTGTGCCCGCAAGGTAAAGATGGATCAGCTGGCCTTGGGCAGGGCAAGACAAATCCAACAGCTCCCTTAGGGTCCAGCCACACTGCCTCTGAGGTCTGGGAGCAGCTGAGCCCCTTGGACCTTACCCCAGCAGTGGCAGGCAGTGCTCAGGAGGCAGTGGAGGATGTGCCTGCTGCTCTGGAGAGCCCCACATAGTCTGGGGCCTGGGGAAAGTCAGCCTTGTGGTGATGATGTCCCCAGCCCATTTTGCTCCTAGGAAGATGCTCCTTTGTGTGGCTGAAGAGACAGTTCAGGCCAGTGCCCTATAGCCCTCAAAGGTCAAAATGATGCTGCAATGGTACAGGGAGACAGACACAGAAAGGACTTGCTTATCACTTCTAGACACCTGCCAGCTGGTTCAGATCCATCTCATTCAGAAATCAGTCAAAACCAGGTTCTGCTGAAGCCTTATATGAGCATATGCAGCTTATTTCTGAACTCGACTTCAGCCTGCCCCATCTCTAAGCATCCTCTTTCATCAGGTTTGGATAAACTGCCCCTGCACGATGGGCATGGATCTGCTGGGAGGACAGAGAGGACCCCGCGGGGCCCAGGCTGGTTGAGGTCAGGAGACACTGCCTATGGGGAGATGGTTGGTTTGGTTAGTTGGGAGGGAGAGGAGGTTGGAGTGATATAGCAAAAGTCTGCAGTGACATGGAAAGCAAATACAGGGAGGATGGATCCAAAGCCTTTCCAGTAGGTCAAGACGGCGTACCAAGAAGCAAGAGGCAGAGGTTGCAGCCTGGCCTGTTCAGGTAGGGCATTAGGAAAAACCCCTTTCCCAGAAGGGAGGTGCAGCCCTAGGACTTGTATGTAGAGAGGAGGGGTCTCCAACCCTGGGAGCTTTCCAGCCTTACCTCTGCAGATCCCCAGCTGCTCTGACCCAGCACTGCCAACAGTCCTACTCCAAGGGCTGGCTGGATCAGAGACCTTCACAGGCCCCTTCCCACCAGAACTTTTATGAGTCCATGACAAACTGGGTGGCAATGCTACACCAAACTGAGCTGAAGTCAGTCTACTGCCTTCAGCTATACATGCCAACTTACATCAAACACTGCTGCTGTACAACTTACAAAGATGTATCTGCTCAGGGATCCAGCAGTCCACAGAGCATTCTGCAGCAGCCTGAGCTCAGGAGCACAGTTTACCAACAGCCACAGTGAAAACAGGTTCAAAGGGCAAGACTAGAAAATCCAATATGTGAAATCCATTACTCTTTCCACAACTGGGCTGGGGAGCCAGCTGCTGCAATGTGATTAAGCCTAACCATTAACCAGGGGGCTAAGGAGGTGTCATGCTCCTGAGGAGCTGGGTGCTGCATTACTGAGCCTGAGGTCTGTGTGCGCCAGCACTGGGAGATGAGAGGCAAGGAGGCAGAGGGATGCTCCTGGGAGCAGCACAGAGGGATGCTGGATCAGTGAGCTGACACCATGCCTGACTGTTCTGCACACTGCAGCAGCAACCAGCTTTCAGAGCTTACCTGAAACCACGTCTTGCTGATTTCTTCAGCAGGGATGAAAAGAATAACAGGATGAATGAATGAATGTATTTTTTTACAGGTTATGTAATGAGTTAACTCCAAAGCTGCCTTATAAATAAGTGGCAGAAGCTGTCAGTGCTCTCATTGTGAGGTGAGCTGGGCCTTTAACATTTTGGCTGTTTCAAAGGCAAACTGCCCTCCCCCCAGGCAAGTCAAAACTCAGCAGGAGGAACAAGCTTTAGCTTGCTAGGAATATTTTGGGTTTGCAAAGCTAGTTGACATCATTTACAGGCAATGGGGAATTGCTTTGGAGCTCATCTTTGGATTCTAAAAAGCTTGCATGCATGCCTGGTGCTGTTTTGCAGCAAAAAACAGGCTTGGGCTATATCCTGGTGGGTGGGCTGAGGGCTGCTTAACCTTTCTACTCCAGCTGGGTCGCAAGGTCTCTGGCTCAGACCTCCTTCTGAAAGAGCCAAGCTAACCCAGGACACAGTTAGAATGAAGTAACGCTGCAGAAATATGCCTGGTTTTGCCACAAGTGAGCACCGGATCATGCTCCTGGGGCCCTCAGTGCTCCTGCTGGCAGGGACAGACCCTGCCCTGCCACCACCCCCTCCAGTGTGATGCAAGAGATGCTTTTGCACTTTGCCTCTGAAGCAAACCAGAGCTGGCAGCAAACCCCCAAGGGCGGCAGCTTGGGGTCATGCAGCAAGCACAGGAGGCTGGGACCACGCCACAAGGCAGGGTATTTAACAGCTCTGGGCAAAAGGTTTGCTCAAGCAGTGTGTTCCAGTGCAAGTGCTCCCTTCTCACATAATTCATGTGGCCATACTTACCAGGCTGTTCCTCTGGCTGTCTGTGAGCAGGAGTTTCTACCCTGCTCAAAGGGCAGGAGCTCGCAGTTTCTTTTGCCATCTGATAAAACTGATCCAGCAACACTTTAACCCTCAAGCCAACCCTTGCATGGCAGGGGTTTTTCACCAAGTCACAAGAAGAGGAGATGTCCTGGCAGGGAAAAGGTTGAGACCCCAGGCCCCACATCTCAGCCAGGCCAGCAGGACAAATATCACATTGTTTGCTGCCTGTCACATCTGCCTGAGGAGTAAGGATGCTGGCAACTGCCCTGCTCTTTCAGTTCACCCCTGTATCGAGAGAGACAGCAAAGGCAGAGCAGTGAGTGGCCCTGGAGCACTGGGACAGCTTGGGCAAAAGACACAGAGCAAGAGGCTCTCACAGCCCAGAGACAGTTGCTAGAAATGCCAATCTGAGGTTTGTTCTTATCCTGAGTTACAAAATCCATGGCCAAGGTTAAACACCAAAGAGACTGTGACCTCTAGCTCTGGGCTAACCCTTGGAAAACACATGCTCTGGCCTGACAGAAGGGAGCACAGACAAAAGGAAATCCAACAGAGAGCAAATCTGAAAGAAGAGCAGAAGAAAACCCTAGCTGAGGAGGGGAGATGACAAGAAAAAATAGTTTTCCAGTGGGCTTAATTATTCACTGCACTTAATTATTCACTTACTGTGCCGCAACCCTGTTTAAATTTTTGTTATGTGTAATGAGGATGGAAAACAAAAAGGTGTAAATTCCCACAAAATATTTGAAATCAAAAGAGCAGTTAACTTTTGTGTAGAAGTGATCTGGCTCCAAGTTTGAGGAGGGCCCTGTTCTTTGCCAGGAGTGAAGATAACGCTAGGGAATTCAGAGTACAGCCAGAACTTGACAGAACACAGCCTGCTGGGACCAAGCCTTTACAAAGCAAGATTCCTGCTCTGGTCCCAGGCAGTCTCCACCAGCCTCACCAAAGAGTTCCTTCTGCAGCCCATGATTATGATACAGACCTCCTTCTTCCTTGAAAAAAGCCACTGGTGAGCACCTCAGACAGACAGGCAGGGCCTGCGGGTTCCTGCAGGGAGGTGAGCTCCAGACAGAACCCACAGGATAGGAGCTGGGCAGCCCAAGGGAGGCAGATACAACTCCACCTCTGTCATTACTTCTGTGACAAGTTCGACAGGCAGAGCCTGGAGGAAAACCAGGATGAAAGGGAATGGGACCCAGTCCCACCCTCTCCAGGTAAACCTGGAGGCTCCCTGAATCCCTTTTGTGAGCCTTTTGAGACAGATTTCTTGCCCCACGGGGAACCCCAATCTCTTTTGGGCTCTTCTTGTGCCACTGTGATAGCCAGTTTCCTCATTCCTCTCACAGCTCCTATTTGCATTTATTGAACAAATACTCCTCAGAGGTCCCTGACCACTGAAGACACTGCTCCAACCTTTGGTTGCTGGATCCTTTTCCATTCTGTACTCCATGGAAGCAATCAAATTTGTCTTGTGAGATCTGCTCTTCCTAAGCCAGGCTGCCACTTATTCATTATTATATAAGTATGAAGGGCATTTATGCATGTTTGGAACTGCATCAGCTCCCTCAAGGAAGAGGGATGAAATATCTTCCCTTGCCTGATCGATTAAATTGCTTACACAAGTAGAATCAAGCCCAGCTTTCTGGGTTATCCAGTGGAGCACTTTTGTAATGCTGCTCTTAGGAGAGGGGTTGCAGGGATGCCTTTAGCTCACATCCCAGAACCAGCAAGATTGCAGAAGAGAATCAGGCTTTCAGTTTTCCAGCTTGGGACATTTGTGGGTAATCCTGAGAGGATTCCCAAGGCAAGAGTGGGTTTCTGCAGAAACAAACTTATACACTGACCTCTCTGAACACACACGGTGTTCCAGGGTGTGACACGCTCCACCTCTCTTCTCACTCACAGATGTCTCAGCAAATTGCTCTGGTGGATAAAAGTCCAAACTCAAGCACCTGGGAATCGTTTTGCCCATCTAGTTTCATCATCCTTACCAGTGATACAATGCAGGCGATGCATCCCGTAACCTTCAACAAACACAAAGCAACGTCAAACCTGCTTAAGACAAGAATTTGTGTCACACTCTAGTGCGGGAGGTGAAGCAGCCAGCCCTGGCCTGCAGATTCCTGCCCCCAGGTGAAGTGCCAGTGAGAAAACAATACACCCGGGCCCTGGCACTCGACTCAGAGCAAAAGGTTCTGTATTTCTTGCTGCCACCTGCTGTCCCCTGCCAGCAGGGCAGCTCCTGCTCAAGTCTCCCTGCCAGAACTGCCCCAGGGAGTCCCAAGCCTGGCCCCGGGGGAAACACACCCTGGGAAGCACTGAAGGGCCCCAAAGCCTGGTTTATCCACCCAGAGACACTAACAGAGAAACAAAAGCAGTGGCTTCCGTGTCTTCACTCTCTTGGTCACATGCTCCAAAAGTGGAGTTGATGGAGCTACCTCTGATGTTCTGCCTGGCAGAAGGAACCCAGCTGCCACAAACTGGGGCCATTTTCTTCCACTGGGAACCCACAAGTTTTGTTGTTTTGTGCATCTTCCATTTGCAGCCAAAGAGCAACTTTGAGCACAAGCCCAGAGACATCCCTGGGGGGCAAACTGGGCTGTGACTGGTGCAGTGGAAAGCCCCCACGGACAAGTGGGAAAGGCTGTACAACTCTCAGTGTGCTGCAGTACAAACAAGGTGAGATTGGCATAAAAGCAGTAGGAACCAGAAGAGGCATTTTATTTGGAATTCCTTGAGCGACAGAGGCCGAGGAGATACATGTCTCCTCGGGGAAGACATGGGGAGTAGATAACTCAAAGGATCAATGCAGCCACTATAAGAGAAGTTTGAGCAATGCACAGACAGCAACTTTACTACTACACTGAAATTGTCCTTTCAGTTCATTTCCAAGGGTGCTAGGCTAGGTAGGACTTGCTCATATTTGCTCTGCAGCTTAGGAGCAAATAGCTCCTAAGTAGGAGAAAATAGGAGATTAGAAATAGGAGAAAATTTAGCTTGTTACAACAGCAGTCAGATATTCAGGGACACTAGAAAATTAAACTCAATTTGGTGCTTCAATGGGATTTGCCAGGGGGCATTGCACCCCACTCACACATGCCCTTCCAGAACTCAAGTGATCTATCTATGATTTCTCTTCCTTCAGCTTGGAATTCTGCCCACAAAGGGACTTAAATGCAGTTTCACCAATTCACTTTTATATAATTTGGATGATCATCCTTCAGAAGAGGTCCAGGTGTAAATTGCAGCTAGGCCAGCCTTGCAGAATAGTGGAGGATCATACTGCAGGCAGGCAGGGAAGCCAAATGCACCTAATTAATTCACCAGGACGCAGGACATTGGAGGCAGAAACTAATTCAAAGACAGCATCTGGGTACACACCCGGGTGGATGCTTATCAAGGACTGCTCCTTGCAGACTGATGTTGTCAGTCCACAATTTGCCTGATGATCTCCAGGTGAGACTGTCTTCATTTCAGTGAATTCCACTCCCAGACCAGTCATTGCTGATGCTCAACCCCAAGATGAGCATGTCTGAATGCAGTGCTCTCCTTGCTCCAGCCAGCCTTACGTGCCACATGAGCACACCAGCAAGTAGACGCTGTCAGGCATTCACCTTGCAGCAAGTGACCCTTAGCCCTGGAAAGTAGTTGCCCACCTTTGCTGTTTTTCAGGACAGACCAACCAGGGATCTTCCTCCCTGATAGCTCAACCCACTACAGGGAAGGAGGGGAGGCAAGAGATGTAGGCAGAGAAGAAATAATTAAAAATAAAATAAAATCTATGCCTTCTACTTTGAGATAGTCAAGTTTCCTCCTTCAGAAAAATAAGTTGAGGAGCGGGCACCGGGAAGCGTTTCAGATGTTAAGGTATCTCGTTCAGAGGGGCAAGTCAGCTACAATGCTGCACAAGCCTGAGCTGCAGGTGCTCGGTCCTCAACAGGAGGGCCTGATCCTCCACAGAAGCCTTTTGTATTCAGCTAAACAGAGCAACCCAGGATCCTATCAGCTGGGCTGTGCCTGGCACAAAGATGATTTGGGACTTCACACCATTTCGAGCCATTTTTGCAACCTCTTTATTAGATGTTGTATTATTTATTTACATGCTAAACCACAGGCCCTGAGAGGTGCCAGGAGAGAGAGGAGAGGCAAGTCTCTTGTGAAAGGTCTATAAAACAGCTGAAAAATGCCTTTGCAGCAATAGCTGCCCTATCCCCTTCACTGTCCCCACCTCCTCATCACTCTCACCAGATTCCTGACAGAAACCAGTATCTCCTGGCCCCATGCAGCCCAGCAGGCAAAACCTGTGCAGGGAGCAGGTTATTTACACAGCCTCAGCTCCACACAATGCCAACAACCAGTCCAGTGACATTCCCCTGCAAAAAGTGCGGACTTGTTTGAGAACAAGGGCAGGCAGGTTAGCTTGGCCTGGGAGAATCAGTTCAATGCCCAAGGTCAAGCAAGCTGCATGGGCAAGCTACTTCATTTCACAACTTTCCTAGTAAACAAGGAAGAACAAGGCACTAAAAGATCTTGAGCTTCACGCATTCACCACACGCAAGCCAGGTGCACGGAGTTGCCCCGTACCAAGACCAAAGCTACCTAAAATAGCATGGAAAAAACAGAAAAATCCATTTCACAGCAATCAATCTACCAGGCACCTGCCTGTAAAAGCTCAATCAGCCTTGCTCTGAAAGCTTCTTTGCTTTACAGGCCAGCAGCTGAGACATCTGAGGTTGTTCTGTACCGCTGGCACAAGCGGAAGCCAATGTGTGGCTTGTGTTTCTCTTGCTGCTTTTATCAGCTCCCTTATTAAGAGCAGCTAAGAACAAGATCTCCCAGGTGAGCAGTGTCAGTCTCTCCACCTACTATTTCCTCAGATCTCAGCAGTGAAACCTGGTCTGTACTTGGAAAGGACACCAAGCCAAATGCTGTGTTATCAGCTTGGTCTCTGTGTCACACAGCCCTAGCTACAAAGCTGATTCTGGGTTATTGGCAGTGTGTTTTACAAAAGGTACATAGATTGCCCATTGAGCAGCAAAGACAAGTGTAGACAAGTTTCTGAGCCTCTAACAAAACTAGGAGCTTTAGGCAATTTGGTTTTATGGCTTTACTGTATCAGGGCAGACTGACACCACTCAGGTTCAGGAACTAACCTCCCAGCTGGCAGACCTAAGCTTAAACCTTGTACACAACCCAAAGGAGGCACAGAAGTAGATGACACTGTTGGGAAACACTGATCTTCATGGTATTTAGTAGGAACTGGGCCACAAAACTGTCTGGGGAAATGGGAAATACCAGTACCTCAAGAGAAGTGCCAGACAGAAGCAGCCTAAACACTTGCAAAAATACTTAAGAGCAGCTTCACATGGAAAGTGACTGCTTCTAAAGCAGCTTAAGGACTAGCCTCTCTCAAACATCGGTCAGCTATGAGCAGCTTAGTGGAGGAAGGTCTCCTGCCAAGGCTGTTGGGATGGCAGGATGCTACAAGAATGAAGAAACTGTCCCCTTGGAACATAAAGCCTGACCCCACAATACATACTGTAGATAAACTGATGCCATCAGGGTTTGCTCTGCCCTCTGTATGAAAGGTTTATCCTTTGCTGGGCATTCCCTGGAAAGGTCTATAAAGCAGAGTTCCTGGAAAGCCGAGTCTGTTTTCAGCAATAAAGAAATTGAGGTTGTGCTGTCAGTCTCAAGGCAGGAGCTACCACTCATCCCTCCCTGACAGTCTAAGAGTTAAAATTGGCCTCTGTGGTCCCTGCATCCCCTCAAGTATTCCTGTTTCCTAGGGAATTTAAAAATGTGCAGAAAACAAGACTGATGAAAAAGCTTTGTTTAGAAGCTTTAATAGATAAAAGAGCTTACTCTTTTTTTTTTTTTTTCCCCAATGATTTTTTTAAAATCAAAGCTGCAGATACCAGAGCAGAGGTAATGGCAGCAGCAGGTTGAGTCAAACATGGTGAGTTACAGCCTGTGCTGGAGAGGCTAAAAACAGCAGTCAGACTTAGCTGTCTTTTCACAAAGACACCTTACTTCACCTTACTTATTTTCACAAAGAGAAACGTGTCCTTTAGACTGTTAGGGTAGGTTTGTTGGGTTTTTTTAAAGTTATTGATAGAAGAAACCTATAGCTGAAAAAAAGCAAGACTAGATAGCATGTTACTCTGCAATGCTTTGAGGTGAGGTAAGTCAATAGCAATCCTGTGGTTAGTTCTAGTTATTTCAGGTTAAAAGGATAGAAAAGACAAAAAGGATCCTTAAAAAGACAGAGAAGTCTGTCTATATACCAACAAAAAAAACTAAAAACCTCCACAGAATAACAGGGCAAGAGCAATACATTTAAGTGCAACTAAAATATTCCACTTTGAGCTCTATCCTCAGAACTCAGGAGCTTGTTTTGGATTTGAAGTGTCCTCAGAGAAGATAGGTAAGCAAGAATTAAAAGCTCAGTGAGTAGGATTCCCACCTTACACTAGTGTAAGACTTAGGCTACCATGTTTCAGAAGCAATGCAGTAATTTCAAAAAACAATTATCCAGGTCACTGACCAGGCTACTTCTTGAGACACTCTTCTCAAGCCTTTGGACAGGATGCTTATCTAAAGCCCGCTGATTTAATCTGATTTAGCAATTCCAGTGCTGTGGTTAACAGAAAATAGAAGCATAATCTATATTAATTATATGCAAATCTCTGCAGCCATGCCATTAAGTTTAAAACAGCCACAAGTTTACATTTAGATAATAAAGCATCAACTATTACAAATAATGCTTCCTGTAATACCCTAAGTCCACTGTATTAACAGCCTAAGTGACAGAAAATTCAGGAAAGGAGAGTTTTATCAAGCAAGCACCCCAATGAATAAGTCTGGGCCTTACTTGACTACTATCTCCTTACACTTGAGGGAAGCACAAACATCTGTAATTTAATTCTCTCACTAGCTTTGAGACCACAAGGGGAAAGACGAAAAAGCAGCAAGAGAAAATAAACAGACAGGTAAGGATTTAAATGAAAGTGAGTAATTACATCCTGTATGCTGCAGCAACTGCCAACCTCAGGCATCCCCCATGCTACAAGCCCATTTCAGGTTTTTGTTCTGATTACTGCTATACTACCCTTGCCAGGACTTATTTTTCTTCCTGGATCCTGAATGCTTTGGAAAAGAGGGTGAATTATCTTGCCCTTTTAATAGCTGCTGGCTCCCTGGCACATTCCTGCAGGGGTACTCATTCCCTTGCATGAAGATCCACTCAGTCTGCAGCTGTTCCACCAACACCAGGGAAGGAAAACGTTACATAAATCATGCCAGAAATTAAGACCTAGCCTCAGCAGCTGCAGCAGCCAGGAGGAAGAGCAAAGAACCTGTCTGAATGTGTGGCACAAGCCCAGGGAGCTGGCTCTGAAAGGCCCTAACAGGAAGGCTTGGCACAGGACAGACACCCCGGCTTTCTGAACACAAGAAAAAGGATTGAGGTTATTTCCTGGAGAGGGACATGGCCAAAGCACAGTACAAGTAATCTGTCTGCATTAGGTTCCTCCACATCCTGTGGGAATTACAAGTCTTGGAGAATGAAATCTTCTGCTTTTAGCAGGGGAAGAGCATTACACATTAAGAGACTTAACCAGAAGAAATATTTTGTTATTTTAAATTGATAATACAATTATCTAGAAATGGAAGCTCTTCAGATACTTTAGCAGTAGAACTTGGGGACCCTGAACAACTCTGTTGTTCTGGTTGAAAAATACCTTTAAGATCACTCAGTCCAACTGCAACCTAACTCTCCCAACCATTAACCTAACTCTCCCAAGTTCAGTGCTTAAACCACATTCCCTAAGCAACACATACATGTCTTTTTAACACCTCCAGGGCTGGTGATTCAACCACCTCCCTGGCAGCCTGTTTCAGTGTTTAATTACCCTTCCAGTGAAGTTTCTTCTAAATATCCAGTCTAAACCTCCCCGGTACAACTCAAGGCCATTTCCTCTTGTCCTGTTGTTTGTTATGAAGTTAAAAGACCAGCCCCCACCTCCATACAACCTCCTTCCAGGTATTTGTAGAGAGTGACAAGGTCTCCCCTCAGCCTTCTTTTCTCCAGGTTGAACAACCCCAGTTCCCACAGCTGCTCCTCACAAGGCTTGTTCTCCAAACAAGCCTATTTTCATCTCAGACTTTGCCCCCACCAGCTTTTGTAGGGAACCCAAGTGGCATGCTTGATACATCACATTATCACATGAGCATTTCGGATCACCTCTCTTCACAACTTTTAATGGTGCAACTGAGAAGGTACCATCTTACTACATTTAGCATGCATAACGTTTAGCAAGTGGGGAAAAAGACAGAGACATTTCTTGTTTTACAGATGAAGAATGACAAGTACTTCTCAACTCAGACTCCTCTGGTGAATACCATTAACATTTTTCACTCTGCAGTCTACTCCCAGACCATTCCTTACAGAAGCAAAGGTAGGCTGGGAAGAGTCTAGATTAATTTACATGTTGTCTTAACAATTAGGAACAAAAACAGCATCAGCTAGAAGGAATCAAGGAAGTGAAAAACACCTCACTTCTGAGATAGGGGGCATTAGGTGAGAGCCTGTGTACCAGACCACTTTATCGAGCTGCAGTTTCACATCCACCTCTCACCCATGTCAGCTCCACTCTGGGAGAGAAATGCAGGCCTGGTGAGCTGTGCTCACCTCTTGTTCCTTAGTGCCTTCCTTCCAGAGGTCTTGCAGCACCACTTGTTCCTTGCTTAGTCAGGATTCCCTCCTGTTCACTCTTGAACTCTGCAGCAGGTCAGGCCATACAACATACTTCTCTCATGCTGTTGTTCACTGGTCTCAGAGCAACACAAAACATAGGACAGCATCACAGCATCAGCAGCTAACCAAGACACAGCACTCTGTGGAGCACCATACTGCTTTTCCCTTCATGCCTCTACCTTCCTTTGGGACTTCTGCCACCCGGGAACCCAAATCAACACAGTTGACACATTTTTGCCTTGTATTCGGCGGGCACTATCTGTGCACATGACAATGTGCCAGAGCATTGCTTGGTCACAGCTTCAAACACACAAACTGGCATCTGCAACCCCTGCGAGGCAGGTTTTACAGGAGGACTCCTAAGTTAACTTTTTTACACAAGATAATGTGAAAATGGGAAGCTCTCAACTGCAGTACAGCTGCATCTGGTTTAAGGTAAAAATTGGAACAATAGCATTTTGTCCCTTACGAATTCTTCACAGGTAGCTCTGCCCACAACTAGTGTTTTATTTTCCCATGCCTTCTTGCACACTACTTCTGGCCAGAGCCATGCCATTGCAAATAAGATTTCTGACACCACCACCTCTGTAATTGCCCCAATAAACCAATAGATTGAGTAGATGTAAAAACCTTGACTGGCCAAAAAAAAAATCCCACTAGCAGTGACAGATATAAGAAAACTAGGTATTTTCAGAAGAGGACACAGAAAAATCCCAAAGATGATTAAGCACATCAAACTGAAACAAATAAATAAAATTTGAGAAAGCATGTTTATGTTCCCAGACTTCGATGTATTATTTAGCATAAGAGACTGGATGTCTCCTGCTAAACCATCACAACAATAAAACAAGTTCAAGCACTGTTCACAAGAAAACACACAGCAGCAAAAGGAGCAAGTTGCATTTAATTACAACAAAGAGGTTTCAGCCAGTTACAAGCCAGCCTACTCCAAACATCATCCCTTACTAAAAGACAGGCTTAGTGACACCACATTAAGTTGTATCATTCCTTTCATCAAGGAGCACACCCAAACACTTCTTCAATGGTTTATTTTAAATCTTGTCTTATATCAACCTAGTGATACACTCTATCTTGCTGTGGTGGTATAGAAAGTCAAAAAGCAACTATTCCCCCTTCTTGCATATAAGAAAAATAAACAAACACGGATCAGAAGGTCATGAGAGAAGACAAACAGATCTCCACCTCAATATATCATTTACCTCCAATGAAAGGTGATCCATTAGAAAAAATAAACTTTTTTTTTCTTAACAATAAACAGCAGAACAGACATGAAGATATTACCATGTAAATGCCAGCTGCTTACAAGCAGGCAATGTGCATAGCAATGTTCACTCATTTACTTGTATGGCTCATGCAAAAGAGACAGAAAAAACTGCACTAAGACATCTTAATGGTTTAATTTTAATTAATACCACTGTCAAATGATAGACAAACTTCACTCCCCTTGGAGCAACTAACCTTTCACCTGCCCCACTGTTCTGGCTCTAAAGAGCATGAATAATAGGTGAAAACAGACCTTATTAGTGGAAGGAGAAGACCAACCTCATTCCTCCCTGAACACAAGCATCCATCCTTTTAGGCACAAAAGAACACATTATATTCTTTTTCCAGCAAAACACCAACAAGGAATCTTTCCTATTATCAGATTTTACATTAATAAGACTAATATTTTAAGCAGAAAGAAGCATGAACTATTTTTCAGTCTGCCTTCCTTTCTTGCCTATGTGGCACCTGTTACTCATCTTGCATTTGGGACTTCCAGCTGGTATCAAGTCCTCCCACACACAGCTGGAACTAGTCTGTCCTCTGATCTGGGCAGCCACAGACTTTCACCTGACTACCCTAGGCACCGAATGCTGAGATCCATTGAGGACAATGAAACATTAAAGTGCTTGTTTTGTTTTGTTTTAATATAAAACCTGACTGCTTTAAGGGTAACTCATCCTCCTATATCCCAAACTGCACCAACAGATACCATACTATTTTTAATGCTCAACTACAAAAACAACTTGGCTTATGAACCTACAGCAATAGCAATGCAAGTTATGACAGAAGAGACAGGTTTCCACAGAACATTCAAGTTGATGGGAGAGAAATGAATGACAAGGAGAGACCTTTTACTGTTGTAACACTAGGTAGCAAAGAACATTTCACTGGCATTTCACTGCATTTTCTGTTGGTAAGCAGCAAGACATGGCACATAGCTTTCTATAAGCTGGAGTTCTGTGGAAGCCACTTCTTGGGGAAAAGCCCTGAAGCTGAAAGAACTATCAGTGCCCCTAAAATGCACAGTGGCCAGTATTACTCCAAATCCTATGCAGAAAAGCTGCCAAGGAGCATCTGTCCTTCAGTTCCCAGTTCAGATAACACGGAAGCCTAACCTGAATACCTGAAACACAAACAAAATGGAGGTAGATAGGGCAAAAATGAATCTTCATGTTTTGTCATCAACAATGAGTCAGCTGACACATTTTCCTTTGTATGATAAGGTGTATTTGCCTTGAAATTAGGAATCAGAAAAATCCAGCCTGTATTTAAAGACCTGTACAATGCCCGTAAGATGGAGCAAAGAACCTGCGTGATAAAATGTAATTTATCTGGTAAAATAACTTCTCTCTGATCACTAAGACTTGCAGAACTAGAAGCCCTAAACACCTGCAACAAATTCAGAAAAGGGAACAAACACAGTGCCAAAAAGACAGAGCCCCAACTTCCCTGCTTGGGTTCCCATTTCTGGCAGTTTAGCCCAAGTGAGACAGAACTCCAGTTCTAGAAGAGAGAACAGATGTTTCAAAGTGAAATTGTCTGAATCCCACCTAGATTACCTCAGTTTAACTGAGAGGCTGCTAGACCTCTGAATTCTTTTATGGTCGTAACATGATAAAACATACAAAAGATATTTCAAATTAATAGTCCAGGTATAAGAGCATGGTGGGGCTTGCTTTTTGCTTTAACTATTTTTACCACCTTGGTTTCTATTGTGATCAATCTTCTCCCACATCCAACTTTTGCCATTTAGTATGTCATAACCACTATTATAAAAAAATAGAGTCAAGAGGATATGTTAAACACTGAAGATTTAAGTTTGAAATATGGAAAATGAGGATGAACACGTTGATACAGGCTTGCAATTTTAATTTTAAAAGGCCCCTACGGTGGGACTACCTATAGATGGCATCATGCTAATGCAAATGGAAAATATTTTTTTAAAAAACTAAAACCACTTTAAATAAGTATGAATGCACACCCATACACATGTACGTACTTAATAATTGTCTACATTAGCTTTGTCTGAACTATAAATCAAATATACTACTAAAAATTTGTTATGTGCAACATTAACCTGGTTAAAGCATTTTATAAATACAAGCTTTTAAGTATTGCAACATACTTCACTACTTAACATACTGAAAAAACAAGTTCTACATTTAAAATTCTGATGTAATAGTTCTATCTGCCAATTAAGACTACAAATGGAAAAATACTTGCTAATCTTTAACATTATCAGAAATGCAAATACATTTCATTTTTGGAAGAAAACAATCTTGTTTATACTACTGGTGCTTCTTTAGACATTTGAAGATACTACACTAACAAAATACAAACTTTGTAGTAAGCTTACAACATGTACTTCTCAGAGGCAAAAAGAAAAAAAATCTGTTTTGTATTTATGAAGAAACATCCATTTATTATAAAACAAGATAAAAGATATTAGAATTAAGTTGAAACAAGGCAACATTAGAACAACCACTTTAGAGCTTTGTGAACGAAGTGCAGTTCTCAACTTGCAAATCAAGATGAACGCAGCTCTTAACATGTTGTCCTCTTCTCTATAAATGGGATGAAGTAGAGAAGCAAAGCTTCAAGGTATAAGGGTTGGAGCCATCTGTTAGGAGACAACACATAACATACTCAGGGTGTTTTACTGAGCACAGCTCTCCTGCTGATCACGTTCACATTGTATAAATTGACAAATTCACCAATTTTGTAGCTTTAAGGCTCACGCTTCCCCACCTAACCCTGCCAGTGGTCCACAGACACCAGGTGACCTGTAAGGAGGTGTTCCTGACAGTCTGCCAGCATTTTTTAAAACATAAAAACAAAGTGATGGGTCTCATCACAGGGGCATGTAGATAGAATCCCCAGTGTTCTTTACCATTTATTGCCGCCCCTCTTCCTAGCTGAACTACTTATAGAAGTAGTATTTAACAGGTAAATTGATAAAGCAGGCAAACATCTGATAATACTTCAAAGACACAAGGCACTGATATTTAAAGTAAGTCAAGACTGAGAATGTGACATTTCTAAGACTGAGCAGCCCTGATCAGAATTTACATGCATTAGACTAAAAAAAGAACAACCCTTCAGGTCTTTCCAGAAAGCAAAGCATAAAACATGATCTCTCTATTTGGAAAGACTGCCAAGACCTAAGGATGGTGGTACACATTTGCCTCTCAGGTGGTAATGGAAGATACATCCTCCTGGTTCAGCCAGACTCAGTCTTATTACAGCAAATCTTAACCAGCAGCTCTTGCTTTAAAATATTGACTTCTCCTACGACAGCTGTATTCGATTATACATTAGGGTTTGCCTTTTTCATGTTGAACAAATAAGTTCTTCTGCTGTTGTTACCTCTCCAAACTGAAGTAAAGCTGAAATCGTGAAGATTATGGCAACAATACTACCTTTATTTATTATCCCTAAAGGAGTCTCAGTCAATTACTGAGAAGCTGGACAAAAGGGTGGGCGGCGGGGGGTGCATGAGGGGAAAGAACAGATTTGAACTGTTAACACTTGACAAGGAGACAAATTTATGATAGTTTGGAGATGGTAGTTTAAAATAATAACAGACACTGAGCTAGATTCAAAGTTGCACCTGTGAACACCCAGCACAAATCCATTTAATCCAGGAATCTATCTTAATTGCTTAGCCTGTAGTGTACTTGTTTAGCAGGTGAACTCCCCCTCCGTTCTTACTGGTTTGGAGCTTTACTCAGCTTGGCCTCACAATTTCTGATCTGAAAGAGAACCCACTACTAGAGTAGTTCATTTACAGCATTAAGCTGTGCAATTCAAAGAATCTTCTGCCCAAAAATACTGCAGATTTATTGTGAAAATACTGCATTTATTGTGAAAGATCTAAAAAACTTACTTATAAGACATTATCCATTATGTTTGATTTTGATGACAGTGAATTTTAATGCTTTTCCTGCTTGCCTTCTTTTTGTCCCAAACAAATTTTTGTTCCATCTTTCTGCAATTTTGAAGTTGAAGTGCATATTTTGATTTCTATAGATCGAGTAAAAAACTAACAAGAGTGCCATTTAGCTAGTAACTATTAAAACCTGAAGTAGAGATTCAAGACTGTAATATATGTAGTACTTGTATACTGTAATATATATGTGGGTTATATATATATATATGAGAAATGTGGCATATATGCATACAGTAGGAACAACCCAGATTTTAGCTGCAGAAGCTTCACCTCTTAGAAAGACACCATCAACCCAAAAGAAAACAAGAAAAAAAACCTTACAGCAGTAAGATCAGTAAAATTTACTTACTTGGAACTCTAATCTGGTAGTGATTAAGTACAGTGAGAGCTTCCACTGCATCTGTCTTACATTCCCACTCCAATAAACCAGACAGTGTTTTGGCAGAAGCTGTCAAGAAATAAAAAAGGAAAGGAGAGGATCAGTAACATCTCCTGACAGCATATGCCCTTACTAAAAGTGGAATCCAAGTAACTCCCCAAAAAGGTGAAAGTTTACTTACGTTTTGGATCAAAAACTTTGTATTTAATAAAGCTGAGTACTTCATGATCCTCACATAACTGTCACAAAAATAAAATAAGAGGTAAAACTCCAGTAAAAATGCAGATATACACACTAGCAAAAATTCCAAGATCCTGGACACACAAAAAGGAAAATACTTTTTAAGAGGGCTTCCAAGAATTTATGGCAAATTATTTTTAAAACATCCACAGAGTGCTAACTCTTTAGAATACCATTCTATAGTTTGCAAAAGAAGGCATATCTGTTCTGTCCCATAATAAATAGCATTTTATAGGTGGTAAAATTGTTGGGAGTATTGGTATCACTAGTATCTCAAACAACATATTTAAATAAAAACAAGGGTTTTTTTGACTTTACCACTTGAATACAACAGCTCAGAGGTTATACATACAAGCACAGCACTCGTGAACCAGAGCTAACTGTCAGAGCTTGGGGAAAAAAAAATTACTAAAATTATTGAATTGAAAAAGAAGACACTGAATCATCATCAGTTTTATCACTGCCTCCACTTGAGAGTTCATTTAGTTCTCAATTGTGCAAACTGTTACACCTGCATGCTTCTCTCCATTCTGAAACATCCTAGCAGTCATTAGGGTAACCATCTCAGGGAGTCAGTAGGTCTTTTGTGAATCCTGCTCTTAAATTTCCCTGCATTTGGCTGTGTGAGTCTTTTTCACTTCCTCCACAAAATAAACCATATTAAGATCCTCAACTTCATTTTCAAGATCTTGTTTCCCACATTAAAAAAAAAAAAATCTAAAAAAATATGGAGAGAATGTCAGAACTGTGAAAATATAGCAGCTTCAGAGGCTACAGACCTATTTAAAAAACAGTTTTCTTCCAGTTGCCATGCTGCAACTATCCCAGTTATACCTTTTTAAAAGAAACATAGTGTAAAGCTAGGGTAGAGCCCTAAAACACTGTATTTCACAGTCATTTCAACTGCCTACCTTTACAAATGTTTCTTCAGTTACACACAAGGGAACATTATAATAATGCAGGACACAAGAAGGTGGTTGGATGATGTTCTTAGATGCTTGGCCAGCACTGGTGAAGCGATTATTCTTACTCATTGCGAAATCCTTGTAACTACTTGTGCCATCCTCCAGTTCAAATATCTGGCTTGGAACTACTGAATGCTGTTTGGAAACACTGGGAATTAAGGATACACATATGCAGTTAAAAGTTTCTTAAATAATTAAGACTTGTATACTTTGCACACACATCAGTGATCTAACCAGAACAAAGCTGAGATTCCTCTATAACAATTTGAAATAGAGAGAGAACAAGATGGGATGGAGTACACACTTTCCTTAAAAAACAACAAAACCACTTGGAAAGTATAGATAAGATACATTAAGGAATACAGTTTACTAACTACCAATCCATGTAATGCCAATACATTTTTTTAATATAAATAAAATAATAGTAAATAAAATTCTGGACAGTAATAAAGTAAATAATAGTTGCAAGTTGTAAATAATAACATCCACAATGGGATAATGGAATGATGGGATATTCTCCATTAGCAACCTCATTCCATCTGCCCACTGGTAGACTATTAATCTGACAGATATTTACCAGACATTAAGTCTCTTTCCAAATAACTTGACATTGTTGAGATGTGTGACAGCTCTTTCCACAGCATACTCATCACCCATTTCAACGAGTGCCGTGCCTGGAATAGTCTTCATAAATTTCACCTAAGACAGATAAGGGGAAAAAATTACATTACAACAAACAAGCTAATCAGCAGTTTCATAACTTAATAGGAAGTATTTTTACACAATCTCAGTCAGGCTTTTCCCAAAACAAGTAAAATTACTACAGTAGTTTCCAAGTTTCTAATAAATTATGCCTTACCTTCTCAATGTTTCCATACAAGCAGAACAGGTTGAAGACCCTTGAACAGTTCATCTTTAGCTGATGCAACCCACTAACCATGACAACTGACCCAGAAGGATTTCCACCATGCATGTAGGAGGAGGATGCCTGAGGCAATGGATAAGCAACAAGTTCTGGAGTGTCCCGAGATCCCATTCGGTACCGGCTTGGCAAGGGCAACAAAGGACCATGTGATCCTAAGGAGATGGAAGACCATGCTTTGATATGGTTTGAAACAAGTTTCCCTACTGAATCAGGCATTAAACCCCAACTATATAATGCACATTAAAGGGGATGGGGGCCCCAAGGCATGACAATCTTACAGCTGTTTCCATTAATTCTTTTTCCGATTAAAAAAACCCGACACACAAACAAAATACAAAAAGAATAACCTCACTTCCATTCCCTTTAATATTCCAAGTCTCCTCCTGTCCAGTTACATTAGTGGACAAGTAAGGAGGAGCTGTTTCATGGAACTGTTTTTTATACACAACAGGAAAGAAGGTATTTCAGTAATTACAAATATAAACCCTCAGTAATATTGCCATGTAGATACATGACACTAAGAAAGCATATTACAAGGTAAAGAAAACAAACAAAAAATGAGTGAACATTTTAGCCAAAGATCAAGAGAGTATATGACACAGACCTCTTCCAGAGACAACACTGCCTTTCAACAGCTAATTTGGAAAAAATAGGAATGCTTAAACCTTTGCACTAATGCAAAGTGAAGCCATCCTATTTCCCAGTACAGGTAAGATGACAAGTTTCACTAAAATAAAAAATTTTTCCCTTTTGGTTTTTTTCTTATGCAGTAACATTACTAGTAAGCAATACTTCTATTTATAGAAAACACCAGCATTACAGACCAGAGAGAGGATCCCTGCTCTTCTGAGAAAAAATAATGTGAAATTCACTTAAGTGTAAGAGTTTGTCCTTTTTTTTCCCCTTTCATTAATGAGAGGGAGACAGTGGTATAGGAGGAGACAGCCACATGACTTAAGGTAGAAGGGCATATCAGAAGAATGAAAAAAGAACATCAGTGAATAAAAGGTGGAACCTGGAAGTTCTGCAGAATGGCAGAACCTTTGGAAAGAGTAGGCAGAAAGTCAGCCTACACTGTAAAAATATCATAAATACAAAGAAACAGCAAAGAAGGAAGCAAGAAAATCACATTGTACCTGACCCTTAGGAGAACAAATTACAAAAGTCACATCTATCGGGGGACATTAGTTTCTCAACCCTGATGTTGAGAAACCTTTTTGATGTCTGGAGACCTTATTGTAGACTTCCAGTATCTGAAGAGGGCCTACAAGAAAGCTCACAATGGACTTATTAAGAAGTCAAGTAGTGATGGGACTAAGGGGAATGGATTCAAACTAGAGGAGGGTAGATTTAGATTGGATGTTAGGAAGAAGTTCTTCACCATGAAAGTGGCGAGATACTGGAACAGGTTGCCCAGAGAGGTGGTGGAAGCCCTTACCTGGAAGTTTTTAAGGCCAGGATGGACGTGGCTCTGAGCAACCTGATCTAGTGGGAGGTGTCCCTGCCCATGGCAGGGGGGTTGGAACTTTGTGATCTTAAATGTCCCTTCCAACCCTGAAAACTCTACGATTCATGTTTTGGCCTAACACATGAAAATGACAGCAGCTCTTCATTTACAGATAGCACCAGAAACAACTGCAGCACTTTATAGCATTAATTTAAAAAAAAAAAACAAAAAACCCACCACTGTAATATAGCCACATAGCTGTACTTTTTCAGAACTAACTTAATAAGAGGAAATGCAAAGGTCATGATTCACAGCTTTGCATGCAAGAACATCTGCGAGTTTGATACGTTGCATCAAACTACTGATCAAATTACATTGCCACTTTCTAGAAGAAAACTGCTTTCCCACCACATTTGTAGAGCCAGATGCTGTCTGAGAAAGGAAGAGGCAGGGCAATAAATGCACATAAATTTCAGTGAATTACTAGCATTTTCAGAATATCAACTAACAGCATCACACACAGAGCACAGCAGTGAACTACTCATGCTGTAAGGGTCCACAGTTAAGCATTGATTCAATATTTAGAATTCCACATAATATGTAAAGCAATCATAGTCACCTCTGATCCTATGTTACTTACCATAACCATCATGTCTAAATGATGATGGATGCTCTCCCAAAATAGCTTGCCTCTGGCGGCCCTTCCCTCTGTCTAACATATGGGAAGGGAAAGAAAACAGTTTAGTATGCACAACTAGGCAATTACCTCTCCAGATAAGACATAAATCTTCTAGTTAAGAAGCAAAAAAAGTAATTTGAATCCTTGATCATTTTATAATCAAGTTCTCATTCATTATATGTCTAGAACCACAAGCTGTAGCCCTGAAACACCAAAATTACGAGACTGCCATCTGTATAACAAATTGCATTTAAGTTGATTTGGGGCAGTGGCCAACAAGAAGATGCAGACATTTAAAGTTTATAGAAATACCCAATAGTTTTCCTAAACAGACACCACACATTAGTATAGATAACACCATACAGCAGGATTTGCCTATGTGTCTCTTAAAATAAATTTGAAATGCAGTACTTTTGAAAGACAGTACCTGAATCATAATATTAGCTTCAACAGCAACACATTTTCAAAGTGGGCTTCTTTCAAGAAGTTTCAGCATAAGCCAACAACAACCTGTATTACATGGTTTCATAATCAGTAAACAGAGAGCATTACATATGTGTACATATATATTTACAGAACACCTATTGATTTTATGGGCGTGCTGAAAGGATTGTACATTATTGTATTATCAGCAGCACACAACAGTTCAACTGAAGAAAAACATCACTGAATAATGCATTTAAACAACAGTAAATCCTTTAAGAAAACCCAGTTGTCTAGGATATAAAGTTAAGCAAGGGGTCTACATTGCTGGAGGTAAAGCAGTGCATCACAGCCAAGGCAGTATTTTCTCATCAGATCCTAAGAAAACCTAAACTTCCAGATTTATTTGCGATAAGCAACAATTGATTTCTCACAGTTAAAAAAGCCATGTTGAGAAGATGGGGCAAGACATTTATCAGTTCACAACAGTTCCCAGAAAACTGAAGTATGACTGCTGAAAATGGCAACTCCAGCCCAATGCAGCTGGAGGTACTTCCCCTGAAAAACATGAACTATGAGCATTAGCCAACACAACAGTGGAAAATGAAAATACATTTGTCCTTTCTCCTTGGGGTTTTGAGGACAGGCTCCAAGTCAAGGTATTTACTTTGGCAATAAAGCCTGAAGAGGTGACAGTACTGCATGCCCTCCAATATATGGAAGAAAGATTATTTTTGTAAAGTTTTTGTTTTCCATTCCTTTTTCAGAATAACAGTTCTGGTTCCTGGCTCTGGAAAGTAAATTGGCAGTCCCATAGAGTACTTTGAGCATTTAAACTGTATGCAGTAATCTTCTTTCAGAAAAATCAAGCTTATCATTCCAGTCTGTGGAGCTAAATCCTCTGAAACTGCACACAGTAAGTAATATAGTAAAGGACTGTATTTGTTAAATCAAGAATTCTAGGAGAGTAGTTTGACAAATACTTCCACCTCTCATAGCTCTTTACTGGTCACATTCTTGTTCCTTCCTTAAACACAGACCCTCAGTTGTTCCAGTACAAATGCTTGTGCAAACAGGCACTGAAACATGAAAACAGAACTGCGTTAAAAAAAATTCTGAAAGTCCCTTTATAATTTAGTTTAAAAAAAACTAGAAGTCTAAAAAACAAGAAAAAAAACGCTCCAATTACAGTTTGAACTTTCTGGCTAAAAGCTAGTAAAAGTCAGGTGATTTTTCTTCTTCAGTTCTCTCTAATGCAATGTGAGTTCGTAGCAGCAGGCACTTGTTAGGAAGTTTACTGAAGTGGAGAAGTATTATGGTAAGTCTGCAAGTAGTTACAATAAAGAACTAAAAAAAAAAAAAAAAAAAATAAAAGCAGCTCTTAAAAAAAAAAATCATTAGCAAAAAGCATTTCCTCTCCAAGATTTGGGGGTGTGTGTGTTAAATTCTGAAAGGATGTATTAGCATGCCTGTCCTCAAAATGAAATTCCTTTGGGCTACGATCTTGTTTGCTGCAGTTCAGATCCCTGCAGCTAGGGTGACATTAAGTTCAAAAGCCAAACAACACTGCTGCAAAAGCTGAAACATAAATATGAAAACTCTCTCACAAAAAAAAAAAAAAAGAAAGCTTTCTCAAGAACATTTCTGTGTTCATTCAACAATTTATATTACCATTTATATTCCATTTCCCATAAATGGAAATGGGCTACAGTAAAGGGAAAATTATTATATATACAATGTATTTCATAGATGTGTGTATATATATATATATATATATCATGGTATAAGTCTAATTCTTTTCCTTCCATGTAGTAGAACAACATATAGAAAATAAAGACATGCTTTCAAAGTAACAGAAGGAAAACAAAAGAGTAGAGTGAGAGTTTGGGAGAAAGAGCAAGTTATACCTATCCTAAGTTTTTCATTTTCCACTGTTTGCTTTAGCCTGGGGAATATTTAGTTCATACAGCCATATCTATCTGCAGATCAATTACACAATGCAATTAGATGCAGTGTTATAAGTTAGCCTCCAAACACTGCAATGATCAAAAAGGGTCAAGTTAACACTTCATATTTTTTCAATTCAAACCTTCAGATGTTTCTCTTGCCCTTGAGTTTCTTTAAAATTCCTTTTGTAAGTAAGAAATTTGAGAAAAAAATTTGAATCCTGATAGAAACAGTCATAAGGTACAAGCTGCAACCAATACTGTAGCTCCCTTGTTAACTTTTTACAAGCACTTTATTTTGAAAATTCAAGCCCTAAGTTTTTAGTTGTACAACAGTTTTACAAGCCCAGAGTCTCTGCAGAATCACTGTGAAAGTGCATCTCTTGAGATGGTCAAAGCTCTGTTTCTCATATAG
Source organism: Florisuga fusca (assembly GCA_038090715.1). Taxonomy (NCBI): domain Eukaryota; kingdom Metazoa; phylum Chordata; class Aves; order Apodiformes; family Trochilidae; genus Florisuga; species Florisuga fusca. Next base: position 5,146,095 of record JAAWXA010000022.1, read on the forward strand.
CTTTTTGTAAGTATTTACTCTGTCTTGGACACACTGTCCTAGTTTTTCTAACTTTACATTGCACAGCTTTTTGTACATGAGTTACTGAACACTGCACTCAATAGTTACAGATTATTTTTTTAGAATAAACACTTTACAAGAATTACGCTACACAGCAGTTTGTCTTTACATATATAGTCATAGTTTCCACTGATGTGAGTTAAGGTCTGGTAATTTTTACAGCTGAATACTTAGGAGACAATATGCCTGTACCAATTATGAATCTACCTATTTTAATAATTATAACTGAGGGAACCTATCTGATATCGCACTACTCAGTTCCAACTATCTACAGATAAGGATTAAATTTTCCTACGACTAGACAGTATGTACACTGCTAAGACTGAATGCAACTCTCGCATACATCAAGTAATAAAAAGATTACAATGTCAATGGTATCAATGAAAAAGCTTCTTAATTTTGGAGATTTTAAATTTTTCAGTTGTAATTTTAAGGGAAGCAAGACCAGCATACATACAAACTTGAACAGAATGGGTACAGTCTATCAAGTTATTCATCCCATACAAATCTGAAGTACTGAAAGTGTCCTCCTTTAAAAACTTGTGGTGGTGATGCATGCAGTATGCAGACAAGGTGAATTGCAAGTCTGAGTTTTTTCATAGGGTTTTTATTTTGTCTGTTTGGTGTTTTTTTTTGGTTTTTTGCTGATGCCGATGTGGTGCATGATGAAGTGTAGAGTCAGCCTGCTGAAGTCCTCTATCCTTCTTAATGGCTCGTCCAACATAGGGGAAAAAGATCCTTTCGAAGGAGAAGCAGTGTGCAAGTTTGTAGTTTGTAAGGAATAGTCTGTACCAGGTTTCCTCTCCTCCAAAGAGAGAGAGCTGCTTGGAGAAATGCAAGTCCTTGAGAACTGCGAAGGTGCTTGCAGGTGTGGGCTCCTTGTTGAACTAAGTGGCTCAAGCACACGGGAGGAGGGGGCACTAGGGCTCAGGGTTAATTTCCTGACGTGTGAGCACAGACTCCAGCAGCACTGGCTTGCTTTGAAATGACTACTGCGATACAGCCTGACCACGCACAAAGGATTGTCATTAGTACAGTCAAACATCTACAGCAATAATGTATGGAAACCTACCTCGTCGGCCCAGATAGGGTTTAGTGTAGTCCCAACTATCGTTGTCGTTTCTAATGACATTTAGCCGAGTTGGCTGTTCAAATAAAGTAAAATTGGAAAAGGTTAAGTCTTGATTATGTGTATTTTTCGAGTAAAATTAAAAGAGAAGGTCCAAGCATTACCCTTGCGTATTCAATTTTTAGTGTGCAGCATCCTGCATAGATATCTGCTCCATTGAGCGCAGCCTTCGCCTTCTGGGCACAAAACACAGATTCAAACATACAAATCATGTTAAGGATTTTTTTTACCAAGTATCTCTTTCACATTCCTTTCTCCTGATATGGCTTTATTTCTGTAGCCTAAAAATATTTCACTACTGTATACCTTCTAAGAACTCCATACAAATACTAATATAAAATTACTAACCAGTATATATGGGTTCAGCTTACATTAAACATCTGCTCCAGAGATGTAAGCAGCACATAAGACCATTCATAAATCAGCAAATTCTTCAGTGTGGATGAGCTTATGCCATTTGGAAGCAGATATTCTGGTGGATTTAGTAATGTTCATCAGAGGACACAGTTACCAGCAAGCTTAGTTAATATTTGAAGGCAAATTCTGAAAGTTAAGCTGGATCACTTGGGAAGGGATTGGAGCCTGGAGGTGAGGAGTCACTTAAAGACAACGCATCCCTTCAAGACACCGCATCCCGTCTCACAGACTCCCCTCACAGGACTCGCTCTCCAGACCCTTCACCAGCTTCACCTTCTTCAGACACACTCCAGCACCTCAATGTCCTCCTTATAGTGAGGGGCCCAAAACTGAACACAGTACTCAACGTGCAGCCTCGCCAGTGCTGAGTACATATAGGAGCATCATCACTTCCCTTCTCCTGCTGGCCCCACCATTCCTGATACAAGCCAGTACACCACTGGCCTTCTCGGCCACCTAAGCACACTGCTGGCTCATATTCAGCTGGGTATCAATGAGCAACCCCATGTTCTTTACCTCTGGGCAGCTTTCCAGACACTCTTCCCCAAGCCTGTAGAGTTGCATGGGGTTGCTGTAAAGCAAGAGCAGGATCTGGCACATGGCCTTGTTGAACCTCATAAAAAAATGGCCTCAGCCCATTGATTCATCAACTGTGCCTCTGTACAGCTTTTCTGCTCTCAAGCAGATCAACAGCACTGCCCAGCCTGGTGCCATCTGCAAATCTACTGAAGGTGCACTCAACTCTCATCCAGATAATTGATAAAGATACTAAAACAAAACTGGCCCCAACACTGGGCTTTGGGGAACACCACTTGTGATCAGCTGCCAACTGGATTTAACTCCATTCCCTGCAACACTTTGGGTCTGGCCATCCAGCTATTTTTTTTAACTAACAATGCATGTACCCATACAAGCCATGAGCAGCCAGTTTCTCCGGAAGAATGTTGTGGGCAACTGTGCCAAAGGCTTTATTAAAGCCTTTACTAAAGCCTAGGTAGACAACATCCACAGCCTTTACCTCATCCACAAAGCAGGTGACCGTGTCATATTAGGAGATCAGGTTGGTGAAGCAGGACTTGCCTTTCATAAACCTATGCTGACTGGGCCTGATGACCTTGTTGTCCTGCATGTGCCACGATGGCACGAGAGATATCTGCTCCATTACCTTCCCTGGCACTGACAGGTTTTCAGTTTCCTGGATCCTCCTTCTGGCCCCTTCTGTAGATAGGGGTCTGTCCTGGTTTGGGTCAGGATAGAGCTAATTTTCTGTCTTGTAATTTTGCTTTCACCTAAGTCTTTTGTAAGTAGCTGTACTTGCTGAAATTAAGTTTCTCAGTCAGTGTCTGCTTCTAGGACTGATAATGCTCAATGTTTAATAGTTATGGCTAGAGACTGGTATGCAGAAGCAAGGCCACTGCCCAGATCTGAGGAACACCTTGTGCTCCAGAAAGAGAAAAGGAGTACAGAGGTCACACCTGCAACCCTCCTTTAGAGAGAAGCAGACAAGATAAATGACCAAAATTGACCAGATTATTCCACCCCATACACGTCATACTCAGTATAAATTTGAGGGATCACGAAGGTCAAACTTCTTCTCCCTTCCTTTGGCTTTTCACCTTCGTCCTTCTTCACCTGTCCCTGTTTGTTTCAGCATCCTGGGAGGATTCCATCCGTTCGTCTGCCTGTGGTCCTGATCCGTGCCAGCCTGAATCTGTGTGTTCCTGCCTCCAGCTCCCGACTGCTGCTGACCCCAGGGTCCAGCCTGGACTTTCCCAGTGTTACTGGGAGAAAAGGGGAAGGAACATGGTATTGGGTTTTTTTCTGTAGGTTTGTATACATTTAATAATTTTTCCTTTTTATCATTACTGTTTCATTAAAGCTGTGTAGTTTCGTTTCCAACCCATAAGTCTCTCTCCCTTTCTCTCCTTTCTTTATCTGGGAGAGGGATTAATAGAGAGCATCTGTCATTCGGTTAATTGCCGGGCCAGTGTTAAACTGTGACAGGGTCACATTTGCTAACCTTCAGTCAACTGGGACTGTCCCAGTTAGACAAGACTGCTGGTAAATGCTGGAAAGTGGCTAGGCGAGCACTTTTGCTAGCTCCCTCCATACCCTTCAGAGGATACCATCCAGCACCATAAACTTGTGTGTGCCTAAGTGGTGTAACTACTGAACACTGAGGCAAAAAAGGCATTAAGTACACCTCAACCTTTTCCCCTCATCCTTTGTCACTCTGTTTCCCCCCTGCACCCAGTAAAGGATGGAGATTCTTCTTAGCCCTCCTATTGTTCCCAACATATAATAAACTTTTGTTTATTATATCTTTTACAGCAGTAGCCAGATAAAGTTTTGTAGGGCTTTGGCTCTGCTTCGCCTAATGACATTTTTATAGTCCCTCCAAGTTGCCTGACCCCTCTTCCATAAACTGTTCTCTTTTTTTTCTGAGCTCTAACCAAAGCTCTATGGTTCAGCCAGGATGGTCTTCTTCCCTGCTGGCTCACCTTTCAGGACACAGGGATGGCCTGCTCATGCATCCTTAGTATTTCCTTCCTAAAGAGGGTCTAGCCTTCCTGGACTCCTTTGCCCTTCAGGATTTCCTTCAAAGAAACTCTGTCAACCAGTATCCTAAATAGGCCAAAGTCTTCCCTCCAGAAATCCAAGATAGGAGTTCTGCTGATCCCCCTTTCCTTCTCCAATAATAAAGACCTCCAAGTGCACAAGTCATCTAATCCAGACAACACAGCTTACAACAAACCTGACACACAATCATAGAAATTCAAACTACAGTCTGTTAGGACACAAAGTTTGTCTTCTGCATAGATAAAAAATAATTAGTTTGTTTTCCAGAAACTAGGACAATTCTTTTTGCTTGGCAAATCACCATTGCAGCTACTGGTTAAGTCATATGTTACAAAAGTGATCCACTAATAAAGCCTGCCACATCAGTAGCATCCGAAATCACTACAGAATTTCTGAGATTTTGGTACCATTTTGTCCAGACAACAGCTTCAGAAATGGAGGGCACTGAGTCTTGAGGAATAGGGCTGTAAGAGTCTTATGAAAAAAGGCATAATCAGACTTTGGACTTGGCAGAACAAAGTAACACATTAACAACTCTGAACATTTATCCTATGTACAACTTAATGTTACAAATACAGTAAACAGCAGGATAACAGAGCCTGGTATTCTCTCAACAGGTGATAAACAGGTCAAGGAGCCTAAGTTTGTCTTGTGCTTTATTAAAGACAGAATACTAAGACAAGCAGCCTAGACTGCACTTCTGAAATCTGCTACTCATTTCTTCAGTACTAACACAGGCAGAAGCCATGAAACTTGTGTATTATGTATTGTCAAAGCTGTAATGTATTCACATCTGCAATTACTAGCCTTAGGGCCACCTATAAACACATTTATCAAGGTCACTGTTGACAATGTAATTATTTTGGTAAAGATTAAAAAAAAAACAAAGAAACAACCAAACAAAACCAACAAAACCCCCACACACTTAAAAAGGATATTCAACCATAGCTTGTATTCCATTTCTCTTGAATATAACAATGCGCTGAACTTTTCCAACAGGGTTGCATACAGTATACAAGACATCCTAAGAAAGAAGAAAAAATATTTTAAGCAGGCAAGAAATTTTGAACAGGTGAGGTTCAGAGAGCATTTTCCTGCATTGGCATTTAAATGCCAAAGAGCAAAGAAAAGGTTTGTTAACCTTTCAGTTATGATTTTTCCTATATAATTTACACATTCACCAATAGCATTTTCATGGATTAATATAGTACAGGCAGTTGAATCTTAAAGCCAGGAAAAATTTTATACATACTCATGCAACCATTATTTTAAACAAGTATCTTCAACTGTGTTAAAACCCAGTAATTGCATCCATGCCTCAAGCTGTGCTCCCTTTTAAGCATTCACTGCAGCAGTTTTACCGAAGCAAAGAGACAAAGTGACACTGTAGTTATACCACATTCCATTTCAGAAGACTCTAGCAGCTGAGGGGGTTTTAAATTGTTCATATTCCCTTTCAGAAGAGTAACCAGAGGTAGTCCATGATGTAAGCTTAGGAAGCTTTTCAAATGAGAATTTCAACCATATTCACCTGAATCAAAGACATTCCAAGCGCTTGCTGCGCTTCTCCATTGAAGAGAGAGAAACCTGACAGTAAACACTGGATTAATGCACTCTTAACACTTTGCTTTCACAAGCATTTATCTCTATCTCAAGGAAACAGTAAAAGTCAAGACCACCTTCAGTGCTGCAGTGCAACCAAACAGTAAGGAGAAAACCTTGCCTTAATGTATGTACATCAGGCAGGACTTGTGATGTGGTGCTTGGAGGACCAAACAACAGTGGATTTATTCCAAGTGATCATGGTAACAGTTTGCAGCACACATCTGGACAGGAAAAAGTTTAATTTTAGAGTTTATTTTAGAGTGACCATATGCCCATTCTCAGAACTCCCAAGACTTAAGATCTAAAGCCTGAATAAACAGGAACTATCATTTCTTGAAACAATTCACCTGTTAGATCAAGTTCACATAGCTGAATGCACATAACCTTTACTAAACAGTCAGTTTCATTACTAAACCTAGCCAGCAAAGGTAGCTGACATCTCAGTGAAACAGTCTACTATGATCTGTTTTTCCCTTCCTTTACTAGGAAGAAACTTCCAAAATGCTCCTACCTTCTCAGTGTCCCCCTTTATTTGGGGGACAAAAAGGAGAAGGGGGAAAGGAAGCAAGCATAGTATTTATTATAATTTTCTGCATAATAACAGAGTAATTGAGAGGCAAAGGGATGGGGGGGAATGCTGGATTACTTAAAAACAAACACACCTCCATCCCCAAGAAACTATAAATAGGATGTCATTACTGGCTACAGCTGCAGTGGCATAACTCCTGGCTTCTATGAAGTTCTATAAGCTTCAATACATGGAAGTATTATCACTAAAAAAAAAAAAAAAAACAAACAAAAAACAAAACAAACAAACAAAACCAAACCAAAACAAAATCCCACAACAGGGTTCTCAGGGATCTTGTTCCAGACACTCCAGTGAGTGTTTTGCATAGCTAAAATGAAGTAAGCAGGGGAAATTGTTAACCTTAAGATTTTCCTAATGCAGACGCTTATTTTTAGAAAGGATTCAGGCAGCCTGAACCCCTAAAATATAAGATTTAAGATTATTTATAAGTATATTTCTACGTATACTCAAAGAGTACAAACAGCTGCCCTCCACCTCCTCTTGCTTGGGAAAAGAGACCTGAAAACCTTCCAGCTCCAGATGACATTAATTTTCAAGCACATAACTTACTTTCACAATTTGTCTCTTGAAAGATTTTCCACAACCACTTAATTAAAAAAAAGCAAATTGCCATTTAAAATATAAGCTCTACTCAAAATGCCATCAGTGTTGTTAGCCAGCAGGCACATACAGAGCTTGATTTTGCAATTTTACTTCAGTTTTTTTTTTTTTATTATTCACATTACCGAATCAAATGATTGACAATTTATAGTAAGATGGACTATCTTAAATAAGAAATTAACATTGCTATTATATACACACTAAAATATCATAAGTAAGCAGATGCAGCAACCTAATCTCACAAGAGGTTGACAGATAAGCATAAAACATTTAAATTGCTTAGGAATACCCCACCTTCCCCATGTATGTACAGAAGGTTTTAGAAGGTGAGAATGCAGAGACAACAGTGGAGGTGGAGGTGAAGCTGAACAGACAGTACTGACCACAGACTAGGCAGTCTCATCTCTGTGCCCAGCAAGATTATGGAACAGATCCTCCTGGAAACTATGATAAGGCCAACACTAGGGGCAAATCCTGCTTGACAAATTTGGTGGCTGCCTATGGCAGGGTTATAGGGTTGATGGGTAAAGGTAAACCAACTGATGCCATCACCTGGACTTGTGCAAAGCATTTGACACTGTCCTGTAAGATATCCTTCTCTCCAAACAGGAGACAAGAACTCGACAGCCAGAGGACTGGGCTGATAAGGAGCTGGTTGGATAGCTGCACTCCAAGAGCTGTGGTTAATGGCTCAATGTTGAAGTGGAGATCAAGGACAAGTGGCATTCCTCAGTGATAAGTACAGGGGTGCTGTTTAACATCTTTGTCAGCAACATGGACACTGGAACTGAGTGGACCCTCAGCAAGCTTGCTTATGACATCAAGCTGTGCAGCATGATTGACATGCTGGAGGGAGAGGAGGCCATCCAGAGAGACCTTCACAGGCTTGAGAGGTGGGCCCATTCCAACCTCAGAAAGTTCAACGAGGCCAAGTGCAAGGTCCTCACCACAGTCAGACCAATCCCAAGCACAAATACAGGTTGGGCAGAGAATGGATTGAGAAGAGCCTGAGGAGATGGGCTTGGAGGTGTTGGTTGACGAGAAGCTCTACATGAGCAAGCAATGTGCATCTGCAGCCCAGAAAGACAGCTGTATTCTAGGCTGCATCAAAAGATGCATGGACAGCAGGAAGGAAGTAATTCCAACAAAGGAAGTAATTCTGCCCTTCTAATACATTCTTATGAGACCCCCCACCTGAAGTACTGTGTCCAATTTTGGGGCCCACACTGTAAAGACAAGGAATTCTTGGAGTGAGTAGAGAGAAGGGCCACAAAGATGATCAGAGGGCTGAAGCACCTCTCCTATGAAGATGATCTGAGAGAATTGGTGCTGTTCAGCATGGAGAAGGCTCTGAGAAGACCTTATAGGAGACTTCTAGGAACTGAAGGGTACCATTTTGACCTGTAAGAGCTCTGATTGAGACTGGACGTTAGGACAAGATTTTTCACTGTGAGGGTGGTAAGACACTGGAACACACTGCCCAGAGAAGCTGTGGATGCACCATCCCTGGAAGTATTCAATGCCAGGTTTGATGGGGCTTTGAGCATCCTGGTCTAGTGGGAGCTGCCCATGCAGGGGAGTTGGAACTAGGTGATCTTTAAGGTCTCTGACAACCCAAACCACTCTGTGGTCCTATGACAGCAGCAGAAAGGAATGCTTTGAGGTCTGTTTTAACACAATTTTCTGTCCTTACAGGCAGATCCATGACAAAGTCCTGTCCACATATATGGAAACTGGGAAACAGAACTTCAAAGACCTATACATGACATCTTAGGCAAAACCTTTTCACAACATCAACCCCTCATGACAAAGGAATGGAAAGCAATTAGGAATTAAATTCAGTAAACTTTCTCTTCTTGTCCTTCACTGCCACACTCCTCTAAAGAAAATCTGTCAGGAAAAACGCTGGGCACAATTGTAAGTGAGGAAAAAACTTCTTTAGCTTTTTCTACAATATACCCTCGAATAGACTAATTTATCTGCAAAAACTGTAAAATGTTTACAAAGAAAAGCTCTTAAGAACTATGAAGCAGTTATTTTTTGCAGTTATTCAAACGTACCACTAAACTGGTTGCAATTTTTCACCTATTATGCCTAACTGTAGTTCTAATTCAGGGAGAGAAAAGTGTTGAAGAAGAAGAGGTAGTGTTAGGCTTTGGGGTTTTGGGGTAGGTTTTTTGTTGTTGTTGTTGTTGTGGGGTTTTTTGGGTTTGTTTATTTGTTTTTCTCTTCCAGTAATGCAGACATTATTATAAAAGAGACATTCTTAAGTTAGTGCTTTTTTTAACCTGTTGACCATGTGCAAAATTTTTACTTTCCTCATCACATTCCTAGCTGGTATGGGTACACTTGCTCTTCCCAGTTGCTATGACTACACTGTTTTCAACAAGACTAGTCTACAGTATCTTCAACGAGCTCTGTTACTTGCAAATAATTTTAGAAATGTCTGTTTCTAGTGCTTTCTGGTTGGAGGCAGCATGAAGGATTGGGTTTTGGGAGAGGGGGGGTTGTCTGTTTGTTTGCTTTCAGAAAAAGAGATACTGTTCTAGAGGCTTAATCCTCAGAATTGCCATGAAACTCTTGTAGCCCAGAAAGATGCTCCTGCTACCAGTTTCCTCAAGCATTTGCATTCAACTAGGCTGCTTATGCAAGGAAAATTCAAAATGCATGAATGAAATGCAGTTTGCAAAATTCATAGTATAGTCACAAGCAAAGAATACCTTAACTTAGTGGATTTGTTCACACAGCTCAGAACAGGTATATTTTTAAGCACTGATGAAAAAGCATCTCATATTTTGCTATGCTTTTGTATAAAGAAAACCAACAGAAGAAAGAAAATTCACCACCCACTAATGAAACAACACACAAAAATCTATTAATATTCACAAAACAGTGAAGAAAAATGCATGATCTGAAACTGACTGCTTAAAGTAATTTCAGGAGCACTAAGTTTCAATCAGTTTGCTCACATATATACAGCACATTAAACAAACCTTAATACTTGCATTAATTTATATAGTTCCACACAACCCAAACACTTTATTCTTAGCATCCTATACATTTCTCTAAGAACAAGTGACTTACGTTTGTATCACAGTATTGCCAGTTTGCTTAAAACAGACTTTTTAATTTTTTCCTGAAATATTTATGTGCAATTCAACGTATGCTACAAAAGTATTCATGCATGAGAAAACAGGGATTCTGGAATACTAGCAGAAAAATATCTGTATCATTAAAAAACCACGCAAGTGTGCCATTAACAGATGGCAGTAAATTAGGATGCAACCGTGTATATGGTATGATTGAAATACTGAAAAGAGAAATATATCAGCCCAAATAGCAGTGAGGAAGAGCCCATCAAACTCAAGTTGATCATCAACAAATGAAGGTTTCAATTTTCCACAAAGGAAATATGAATGAAGGATTGCAAGAAAATAACTACTGGAAAAGTTACTTGCTTCTTAAACATACACCACTCAGAACCTAAAACCTAAATGACACTCCTAATGTTGTGGCAACAAATTTGGAAATATTTCAGAAGCATGTAGCAAGTTTAACATTTCAAAATCCTGACCACTTAAGTCTTCTGATGCATTGCAAAATACCTGCACAAGACTGAACCATCTTGAAAAACCTATTATCCAGATGTGTATTTCTTACGTGAAGACAGTGTAAAGCTTTGGCAGGTGAATTTAATTCCCTACTCAAATTAACAATGCACAATTTTAACAAACAGTCACACAATAGAAACAGCTGCTCCCCGTGCCTTTTATAATCTTATTTAAAAAAAAAAATTAAAGAAGAAGGAAGAAACAAAGAAACATACCACTGTAATTGGGTAGAGAGGATTCTGAATAGACAACAGGAGAACTTTATTTCCACCAGATGGGTCATCAGTGTTCCCTGGACGAGTAATTCTTTTACTTGTTGAGTAGTTGAAAAAGGCTTGCTGCCCAGCAATGTACACAGGTTCATCTGCTGCAAACGTTACACATTTCTTTGCACTTTCTACATTTTCAAACTCTACCAGAGCCTGGCGCTTAAATGGCATCATCATGACATAGCTGGTGAGAGAAACATTACAGTAAGTTTTCCTATATTCTTACTCAAAAACAATTCAAGTCCCATAACTGTCATATATATTATGTTTTTTCTAACCAATTCCTAACAAGGACATAAAAGGAAGGTAGTGCTTCCTGCTCGTGCTTTCCAAACCTTGTCAACACATTCCTAAAGCATTTGCACAAACCAAAGAAATGCAGCTGTAAGTTAAATAAGTAATAAGCAGTTGATTTCATAAAGCAGTTTAATGCATAACAACATTCAACCAATACAAGAAATGGTTTATCCTTTACTAGCTTACTAAACTACAGTTGATACAAAGCAAAAAGCAAAACCAAATCAAAGCAAATGCAAATTATACAACATATTAAAGGTTGATTCATTATAGGTATTTGTTGTTGCTATGAAATTTAAAAATACTATTTCTGACACAAAACTATGGTAGAGGAAATAAACAGAAGCATTCAAGTTAACCAAATTCAGACACAGACATACTCAAGAAGCTTTGTCAGTTTTTGAGAAGTGTAACTGTCAGATTAAAATACATTTGTATTCCTGAACAAGCTCGTGCTCACTTAATATTAATTGTTTATTTTAAGATATTGGTACAAATACAATCCAACTATTTGAATATTGGCAGTGAAAAACACTATTCTAGTATTCATGAAACCTTTTATAACTTCAGTGAATGCACTTACTTGAAAAGGAATGGCATGTTTCCAAAAAAAAGCACTCAAAATTCAGAATAAGCTCGTTCTAACCATTCACCTTTACTATTTTCTTCACCTTTGGATGACAAACCTTTAGGCTACATGACCTTTGAAGGGGCTTTCTCTGAATAACAACGTCACTCTGAAGGCCTTACCATATCACAAGCATTTCATATGAAACCATAGGTAAAAGCATCATCTGCTCTGAGAACTATCCTTATTTTTGGTATATTCACTTATATCAAGAGAATCACCCTCGAGCTGCTTTGCAAGTCAGTTTAGCTCATATTAAGGCGAGGACTAGCTGTGCTACTGAAGTATGACAGACACTACAGCATCCTGCCAATCGACCACATTTGCCATGAACAGAAACACAGAATTCTGACAAAGCTAAAAAATCTTTACATTTTCCTATGGACTGAGCTCTGCATTTCAAATGGCTATCACAATGCACTTAAAGAGATCCAAGAGACTTTCAAATAATGCTCCCATCTTTCCCAGAGAGACAACTTTATACCACTTGACCTACCATATGGTTCCAAACTTTTCAAGGGCTTCCACGAGATCTGCTTCCACCACTGATTCACACAGCCCGCGGACATGGACGACAGGAGAAACAGAGACTTTGTGATGACTTCCCCCAGCATCCTAGAGATGAAAAAGACATTTTACAATTCAACACACAACAAGGAATACTGCTACCATTAACTAAAATTAAATATTTGGCAGAAACTACACTGGGCAGTCATCTAAGTGTACAATCCAAGCATATTTTAAGTAGTTTAACTTCTCTTTCCAAATAGATTGCCAAGTTCAGTTGCTGAAGCCTACTTAAAATACTTTGCAGATTTAATTAATGTGCTTGCACAGGCAAGATTTTTCTTATACAAAAAAAAGGCATATTTAACACTTGGTTGAATTGCAGAAGGTCTTCCACCCTATTTGCTAAAAGCATAAAAAGATAATTCTTGGACATGCATAATAGATAAAATATTTCTGCTTCTCTTCTGGTTTGTTTATGCCAGTATTCATTTTCAGACAGGCTAGTAAGGTAAAAAAGAAAGAACAAACAAGGGCCAACAGTAAACTGAATGAGGTTATTATTTTTCTAATGTATGCAAAGCTGTGCCTCACAATGCAAGCAAATGCCAGCTCCATACTGTACTTGAAATCAACCCAACCTCCCTTCTAATTCTGAAGACTTCATAGATGTTCTTTAAAAACTCATGATTTTTGTACATATGGGTTCTTTCCACCCCAAGACTGACTACCATTAACAGATTCAGCCACCACATGTTAGCATGCAAAATTCCCACTATGAATATTTTTTAGAGCTGCTGCTGCAGGCAGTCTCAGTACCGAGTGACTGAAGAATTTAGGTTGGAGTAGTCTCATCTCTCTACGTAAAGCCTGAAGTAGGTCTGAAACTTGTTGTACATTCTAAGATACAGTGGTAAAAAAACCAAACTAAACTATGCAAGCAAGTAGTGAGAGATAATCAAAGAAAGATTAGAGATAATAAAGTGCACACTAAAACATACTGTCATTATTAGCACCCATATTTCATAGGTGTAATGCCAGTGTAAAGTTGATGTATTCAAATTCACAAACTACATCAATGTATTAGATCTAAGAGATCGACTTGATATTTTCAATTTTTTGTAAGTACTATAGTATCTTCTGTAACTAGAGATAGATTCTCAGTTTTAGCATAAAGTAGCATGCAGCTCCAGTAATTAAGTAAGCACAATGATTGCTACTACTGCTATAGACATTACTCTCTTCCCTGTCTGTTTGAACTACAGATTCAAGGGAAAACCACATTCCAGATAACTAAAAATAGTCTCATGTGTTTAACTCCTGTGTTCCTCACACTGTTCTCCCAAAACAGTCTTTTTTTTTAATCTTTAAATTGAGGATTTGACCATCCTGCTTGAACTAAAAGCCAGCAGTCCAGACTTCGTCAGACATCAGAATAATCTGCTATGTAATTTTTAAAGCTTACCTTACATTTTATTCATTTGCAGTATGAAAGCATTTTAGGTGGCAAAACATTTCTTTGAGTAAGAGCTGGCAGTTGTGGGAAAACACCATTACTTATATTTGCATAAGGTACCGTACATAAGATAGAGCAGCAGAAGTGATCAAAGTAGGTATAAAAGGTTAACACTTTTAAATCAAATACTTAGGTAATTGTGGAAGAAACAGAACTACATAGCAGTTTTTATTTTCAGCCTAAGTGTTCTTGCACCTTTCAAAGCTGAAAGAACCACCTAGGGAAACCTTCAAAAGAAAACTAATAATCATTGCCAGTTCTTCCTGCAAAGTCTGAGACTCTACAGCATTGTTAACAGGCACCTTTACTTTTATTTAAGTCTGCAGAACAATCAGAAGTTATTACATCAATTATTCATTGCCCTCCATACTTGTTAACTATATTAAGATCCCAGTTAATGCTAAGCATGTGTTCTCTTGTTTTCTTCTCTTTAATGCATTAAAGAAATCTCAACTAAAAATATTTCTGTCTAATCAGATGGCAACGCTAAGCAATGATTTTCTCACTGAAGGCAAGACTCACTACGAAGAGCTAACTTACATAATTAGCACCTCCACACATCAAGTCAAGCTTTTCAGAGAACGGATCACAACAGAACTGTATTTCTCTCTCTCTCTGCCCTTCTCAGTTCTATTTCTTTCACGTTTCTTTGTCATGCATATCCCACTGTACTTTTATTTATTAGCATTCCACTTAAGCTTGCTTGCTTGCTGCACATACAAACCCTTCTAACAGCACAAAGTCTCTCAAAAATTGGTATTTCTCTACTTGCCATGAAATTAAGGACTTACCTACATAGCATTTCAGAAACAAATCCATACAGATAAAACCACTGAGGCTAAAAATGGCCAAATCAGAGGGCTTCTGCTTTCCTCAGAATAGTTTCTAACCAGCAGCAGTAAACAGCAGCATGAGAAGAGAGCGTAAGTCAGTCCTGAGCCAGGAAGCCACAAACTAAAAAGCACAGAGCATATTGGTGAAAGACATGAACATGTGCCATAGGCATATGTTTGCAAAAATGTCTTCACAAAGGGCAGACATCTCTATTATCGTCAAACAAGTTTAACAGCTACCAACTTGCAGTATCAAGCAAATCTAGAATGATTCTATGACTTCCTCTACAAGAAAAAACAAAACCACTAGACCACATGAAAATCAAATGTGCCTAAGTGCCAAGCATCTCCACAGCTAAGGTCAGAACACACACAGCTCATCCAACTGCTGCCATAATTTCTTCCCAGAGATAAAAAATTCAGGATTTCGACCAAGATCTCACAGTCACTGTACCTCGAGAACTACAGTTTGCACACAAAGGTTACATCAAAGCATCTGCTCAAGTACATATTAACCACCACCAGTATTTCTCTGTTTACAAAGGAGTCTTTCACTAACTCCTAGCCCCATGGTGACATTAAAGCCCTATGCAAAACTCCAACATTACACTTGCACTCCACCAAAGCCAGAGAGATGAGCTAACCTTACTGCTTTAATATATATGGCATAAGGGTTTTTGATAGCTCAATCACTACTTCTTTCAGAATCATTAGCTGGACAGAAAATGCAATTATTAAATAGATAACGGAAACAGACTGCCTTTCTAAGTGCTCAAGATCAGTAGGACAAAAAAGGTCTCCCTTGAGAAAGAAGCTAGGAACATAAAACAGTTGCTTAACATTGCAACTGAGCTTCCGCAGAGAGCTGAGGAGTGAACGGAAGCCCTGACATAACCAAGCAGAGAAGACACAAACAAGTTACTTCACAGATATAGGACTGCAACAGAAGCAGCTTCAAAGAATGGCTGTAGGATTTAAATATGCACCCTGTAGTGAATTACACAGTTCTAGACATTTTAAGCATATCACTGGTTTCTTGCTAACAAGTTAGGATTTACCATTCTGAAAAGGAAGAAAGTTGTCATGGGTTCTAGGATGGTATTTCTGTCACTCACCAATTCCAGACTAGAGAATTTTTCACCAACTCTGCATATAAATTTGTCCCTTTATCCTCCCTCCAGGCACCTTCCAGTCTGTATAGTCCCATTAGATCTATCAGCTTCTGCTACCTTTTTTGGACCATCTGCTCCTTTCCTGTTCCTCTGCTTACCCCCTCATCCCTCTTTTTCTTCTTACTTCATAATGGATGGCACTCCTCCTTTATATTCTCTCCCTCGGGTATCTAAATTTTCTGTTATTTTATCTCTCATCATTCAGATTATTCTATTCACTCTCGACTTTTTCCTTTTGCTGCATCCCTCTTAAATGCTCTGAAATTCCTTTCATAAATATGACAGTATTGGCAGAGGGAAAGCTCCAGAAGGCAGCTTAGTAGGTATATAAGTGCCCAAAACTTTATTAATGCCTACCTACAGAGTGATTACCACTTTAAAAGGCAAAGTGATCGTACACAACACGCTCCCCAATAACCTCTGCCCGCTAAGGATGGTCTGATGAGGAAAGTCTTACATAAGCAGATATACAGCACTTCATGCACACTCTTCAACTCGACTACTACATGATGGTAACATTACTTAAAGCTGTTTGCCCCATCGCGTTTCATCCCTGCTGATGATACCTGCCTGCCTTGAGTGGTTCTTGAGCCTGACTCTTTGCTGCACAGGCACAGGAGATGCCTCTCTTCGTCCCACCTGCAATTCCTGTAGCTTTGCAGTGACAACAGAGTTTAAGGTATTGTTTCTCTTGCTTAATGGACACCTCTTTCTAGCACTCCGTACCACTGTATCCTTCCAACAACTACAACTGCTACAGAATGGAATACCTGCACTGTGGCCCCTTCTGCAAATTCTGAATTTGCTCTGAAGTGGTCACACAGTTGGAACTAGATGACTGCTGTAGGTCCCTTCCAGCTGAAACACTCTATATTCTGTCCCATTTTCCCCTCTGCTCATCACAATCTGAATATCCCTTAATAAAAAACAAACAACACTTCAAAACAAACCCTCATTCAACACACAGCACCACCAGCAGATTTAGCCAGAGGTGTTAGAACACCTACCCTAAAGGTAAGGGTTACTTTTTGTGACAGACGACAAAGGCAGGAGGATGATTTACACTTATTCCACTAACACTTTTAGGATGCACTTCATTTAAGAAATGGATACATGAACAAGTAGCTGCAAAAACAAGTCAAGATCTGAACTCATTGCCATCTGCCTACTGTTACCCGAGCTGTCTGCAATAGACATGAAGCAAATGAGTTGCAAAGTGAGCTGCTTTCCATTTACCACAAAGCAAGAACACTACATGCAGGAAGTTACACCAGAGTATCCGAGAGCTGCAAGTTCACATCCCTATCTTCCTCTGCAGTAGTTTGTAGTCACGTTTGTGTGTTTAGACACCACATCTCACTTCCTCAACAGTAAGAAGGGAGATAGTACATCTTCATTACTTCATTGAAGTATTTACGAAAAAGTATGTCAGAGACAGTAAGCCAGACAGATGCTTCCAAAAATACAGGTTGTGTATATACATTAACAAATGAAATTTAAGGCAGGGAGAGAGAGAGAGAGAGGGAGAGAGAGAATACAGCCTAAAGACCTTTCAAAAGCAGCTTTCAACCCACATTCTCCCAGTGTCCTGAGCCTCTGTGGCACCACGACTCCGACTTGCATGCCAAGGTTGCATCACCACCCAACACGGCCTCCCTAAAAATCATTCTTCCAAATGATACTCTCCCTCACAGAGTACTTCTGCAAGACAGATCCCTACTTCTCCCAAGTCAACATTCTGGTTCTTCCCTGTATCTCCACGCTCCTCAGCCTTAAGATGAGCCACAAGGAAGAGGGTACACTTCTGCGCTCTGAGAAATGTCTGCACAAGTGGGAAACAAAGGAGAAAAAGAAATGTTGGTTTTCCCCATCTGGATCTTACATACAGACTTCTGGGCACCCATTTGAACAACAAAACAAAACTTAGAGGCATAAAGGGCTTATTCAGCCAAAAAAAACCAAACCCAGAGGAATGGGGAAACTCTAATTAACACAGCCCATCAAGGAGACCCCACAACCCGCTAGACAGGGTGCTACCACAAAAGAGCTTTTTTACAGAGATAACAAATAATGCGTATGAGTGCAAAGTTCATTGATACTAGAGAATGCAAGTTAGGAAAAAAAGAAACAGTGTGGTGACCAGACTCCAACCCCTTTTAACCATCCATTTTCCCATTTCTCCTTCTAATTTCTCCTCATTCCCTAAAATTCCTACGACTAAATCTTCACGTATTTTTTCCCTCTTCTCTTCTGAGCAACCAGAATACTTACTTTTTTTCCCCTCCTCTCAGCCTACCTTGACGTTACATGTCTTTGCACTGAACCATATACAACTTCTATAAGGTAAGAACATATCTCTAGAGAGAAATGAGTAAGATATATCACAGAATAAGTAAGTTTCATGCACATTTTTTTGATCTACGAGAGAAAAAAACTTATAATTCACATTAACTAATAAATAGATTCTGGAATTTTGCTATTAAAAGCCCAAAAGTTAGTAAAATTACTAAGAACAGCACCCATTTTATAGCTTTTGTGTTATAGCTTGTTCTTAAGAAACTAGACTGATCTGTTATCAAGCCTCTCTAAGAGTGGACCTGTGAATACAGCTTTATCAATAGAACATCAGAGTCAGTGACCATGCACCTCCCTTGAGGCACATTTCAACTGACACAAGCAGCTGCCTAAAAATCCTCATGTTTTTTTGACTTGCTACACAATTTGTTTCAGCTTCTTTATTCACGAGACCCAGCACCTGGCATTCCTGAAACCTAAAATGTACAGCTACTTACTTTGTGCTCTGGTTATCGAATGGGGCAGGGTAGTGTGTCTTTCACATTAACTGGGATAAACTGAGATCAACGTGAAGACAATCCAGAAAAAAAACAGAAAAAAAAAACCCAAAAACCCACAACTAGCTGATTTCATAAAGCACAGCAGAAGAGGAAAGGTAAGAGCAGTACCTTGTTCCTACTTGAAACACTGCATGACATCTACCTCTCCCACATGACAAAAATTCAAGGGGTAACTTAAACATACAGATTTCATTCAGAATTAAGCCTTTAAGACAGAGCACATTGCTAAGCCTTGACTGCAACAGAGACGATGCTCTGTCACAAGAAACTGTAGAATTAGAATAGTTCTCTCCAGAGATGTATTTTTGGTGCACTTTATCTGGGAACTTTTGTACTAATTTAGGAGGTACCGTCTCCATCAAGAGGTTTAAATGACAGAGATGGTAACAGCAACTGCCCTCTCATTAGCTTTACCCAGTGCTAAGCAACTTCATTTTAACAACTCAAAAAGCGGAGGCATTCTGAACTTCAAGGTCTACCATTAAATCAGTGTTTTCCCGATCTTGCTTTTCCAAGTAAGAAACAGAGCCACCAAGAAGAAAAACGGTTACAATCAGATGGACGATTAACTAAGAAATTAAACAGCAGACACGAAACTACTGTTAGCCCAAATTTATAGCTCCAGGTCTGTTTTGATACTTAAGATACAACTTCATGAAGAATAAAAGGCGTGTAGCAAGGAATTTAGTGAATCAGCGTGCTCATTACCACCGTTCGTGTGGTGGGAGAAAGAAATACAAGTGAATTTAAAAAGGAAACAAACGTTTATCATCAGCCTTACCACCGCACGCTGCCAGACACAAAGGTGAAACAGAAGGATGTAAGAACCCCTCTGCCTCGCTTTCTGCCCCCGCTCTGCGTTTCTATAGCTACACTCGGCAACAGGGCAAGCACGAAACTTGCACGAAACGGCAATATCCGATAAGCTGCCCCCGGAGCAGAGACAAGCTCAGGGCTGCGAAACCCGAACCACGTTATCTACCCAGCAGACTGCGAGCTCGGTCCCCTTCCCTCGGGAAACTGCGGCGAGGAATAATTACCGGCGGACCCCCCGCACGCCTGCTGCGGGGAATAGGGAGGGAAGAGCAGGACCCCGCCTGACTCCCTCCCCGCCTTTCCCGCCCCGCGACGCCGAAGGGAAGGGGGGGATAAGCGCAATCCCACCGGAAGCGCCTCCATGCCCGGGGGAAAGGAGCAGCGGGCTCCGGCCCCGGGAAGGCCGCATAACCCGGGCTCCCACCCCCGCAGAGGGGCCGACTCTCCTCGGGGGAGCCGCCCCTCGCCGGGCACACGGGAGAGGGGGCGTCACGGGCCTCGCCCCGCGGGAGGGGTCCGGGTAGGGCGGGCGGCTGGCGGGCCCCCACCCCCCC
>JAAWXA010000022.1:5166349-5201301 GCA_038090715.1 Florisuga fusca
CTGCGGACCGCGAGGGGCAGCCGGGCCGGCGGCACGGCCCGTGTGTCCGTGTCCCTGCTGCGGCCGGCCGGGCGTGCCGCGCTGCAGGCTTGAGTTGCCAAGGTCGTGGAGCCCTTAGAGATCCATCAGGCTGCTCTCGAAGCACCTCTCCAGACACTGCCGTTAGCTCCACACCCTTTAGCCCCCGGCCCATGGAGGGGAAGGTCCTGTGCTTGTTGATGTAGGCCAAGGGGGTCCAGTGATCACCGGGTGAGGAACAATGCCACCCTGACTGTACTCCCTACAAGCTCGATGAGCATCGGGAGCTGCCTGGACGGCTGTCTCTCTCCTCACACGGCTCTGTTACTGGTGATAGCGTTTCTAACAGCACCGATGTGTGCTTACAGCATCATGGAGCATTGCATGCAGGTCTGCTTGCTGGTATTCAATGCAAACCGGTGGGTCTGCTCAAGGTTCCTTCTTCAGGCAGATGTAGTTGAAGGTGGCTCCTGGTGTTAATGCCTCTCTGCATAGAATCATAGAACAGTAGAACAGCCCAGGCTGGAAGGGAGCTGGAAAGGTCATCTGCTCCAGCCTTTCATAGGAGGCAGCCCTAGATGAGGTCATCTAGCACCCTGTCCAGTCACATCTTGAAAACCTGTGCCAGGGACTCAACCACATCTCTGGGCTCCAGTCCTTGGTTGTTATCACTGTAAAAAAAAATCTTGTTGCCCCTTTTCCCTGTGGATCCTTGTGAAGAGGGAACGTCAAACCTCTTTGTAGCCACTCCTCAAGTTCTGGAATACTGTGATGAGACTGCTCTCCAGCCTTCTCCAGGGACATAAAGCCAACTCCTTCAGTTTTTCCTCATAGGGCAGGTTGCTCTGCCCTTTGTTTATCTTTGTGGCCCTCCTTTGGACCCTCTCCAATCTGACCATGTTTTGGTTTTTTGAATGTGGCAACTAGAACTGGACACAACTCCAGATGCCAAGTATTGAATAGAGAGGGATGATCATGTCACTATCCCTGCTAGTAATACCCCTGCAGCAGCCCAGAATCTGATTTGCCTTTGGTGCTGCAGCAGAACTCTGCTGATTCACATTAAAGCTTTTTGTCTACCAGGATCCCAAAGTCCCTTTCAGCAAGGCTGCTCCACAGCCTCACAGATCTCAGCCTGCACTGCATTCTTTGTTTATGTCATCCCACCAACAGGACTTTGCACCTGTCTTTGTTAAACTTTATACTCTTCTTCCTAGCCCACTCTTCCAGCCTGTCCAGGTTTCTCCATATGATAGCTCTGCCTTCTCATGTATTCACTTCACCACCCAGTTTACTGCATCAGCAAACTTGGTGAAGGTGCTTTCAATCCCATCACCCAGATAATTTGTGGAGATGAATAGCGTGGGGCCCAGTGTCAATCCCTGGGGGACCCTACTTGTTACCTTACTTGTTACAGGCTGCCAGCCTGAGTAAAAATCATTGGTCACAACCCTCCAAGTACAGCCTGTTAACCAATTCTACCTGTCCTGCAGGCCACCTATTCAATCTGTCTCTTGACACTTTGTTTAGGAGAAGGCTTCCTTGTGAGTGGAAGCACAGAAAGATTTTCCGTGGTTTATAGGACTTTCCCAGATGGATGTGGGGTGAAACCCTACTGAAAGTAAGTGGATAGAGAATGGGTATAGGCTTGTGTAAGTAACTGCTTTTTCAGTTCAGCAGACGAATAAGAGGGAGAGATGTAATTCAGAAGACAGCCAAAATAAATATTATTCTTCTTGTTTTGGTAGAGGGGGAAAAAAAATCCCAGACCCCACACTAGTATCAAACAAAACATGTTCAACCTGAAGTAGTGCTTGTAAGCTGGAAAAGAAAGCAAATCATTTGCTGTTAAAATGTTATCTTAAAACCTGGTGATAACGGCACTCCTTCAAGAAGTGGGAGAGGGTTCATTCTCCCATTTTGCCTGTCATCATTTGAATCTGCATCTGTGAGGTTGCTCATCTAATTATCTTACCTACAAACTCATACACTTGATTTAACTTGCTGTGATTCTCATCTTCTCATTTTCTCATTGGTCTTTGTTTCTTAACTATATTTTTCTTTCAGTATTTCCTATACTTTTACCTGCTTTTCATTTTTAGCAAGAATTCATCACAGCTTTGAGAGCAAACAATCCGCAGGGTTGAAGCTGTACATATGTCTGTTGTAGGTTCAAATAGTCAATGAGGAACATGCCATCTGTGAACATTAAACTTATTTTTCTTGGCACTTGATTTCTTTCTAAATACAGTAGTGATATTTCTGCTATAGACATAAATGCTTACTTGCCAGATGAATTTTATAGTAAATCAGTTTTATGTGCCAGAGCTCTGGGATTTATAGTAGACTTTTACATTAAAAGTGTGGAGTTTTTTGCAAAAATACAACAGCCTGAGAAATCACAGGACATACCAGAGTATAGGCAGAAAATGGCATTGAAATCCTGCAATTAGACTTTCTTTAGAAAAATTTGTTCCCCCATGTATTTAAACTTTTATGAAAATGATGAAATTACTTACTGTTTGAAAAACTTTTTATTTACTGAATGTTCCAAGAAACAAAAGCTTCAGCATGCTTCTGTGCAGCATGCAGACTCCAACGTCACTCAGTAGCAAACCTTGCTTTGCTGTCTTTTGCAGTATTTTTGTATTATTGCAGTATTTTATTATTCCACAAAAGAAATACGGAGATCTTTTTCATATTTAAATTGTGTCACTGAAGCTTCCCAGTGAGCTACCATGAGCAGTCTCAGAACAGTCATTCTTTCTGTCTGTGCTTCATGCATAGGAAAGGAGGGAGGAAATATGGAAATACATCCAGTTATGTAAGTTTGAAACCGAGCATCTGACTCAGCAGAAGGATTTCACTGTATGTTGCTTGTCAGACGCACTTCTTTTGTGTAAAACAGAAAGAGATGAAAGGTGCTAAAACTGCCTGAAATAGTTCATTTAATACAATTGTTATTACCTGGTGCTACAAACAGAAGTCATGGTTTCAGTCCACTACCTTCCAATAAGAAAAGCAATTAGAGTTACTTACTACCATGCAGTCAAGTACAGCCACGTAATTACATAAAGAGCAGAACAATGACATGAAGAAAAATTCTGAAACCCAGCACAAGTTTAAATCACCTAATTATCCACATACATGTTGTTAATAGAACAATTCTCCTCCTCTCCTCTCCTCTCCTCTCCCTCTCCAGATTATTTTCATAAAGTAGATCTGTGCTTTTCTCTCCTCTCCTCTCCTCTCCTCTCCTCTCCTCTCCTCTCCTCTCCTCTCCTCTCCATCTCCCACCTTGTGTTTCTTACATCCTTTACTGTAATTTATATTTCATTAAGCTATTAAGCTATTAGCTTAATGAAGTGATGAATGTTTCTCACCATGCTAACACATTACACTTCCAGCACTAAGATAATTGTTATATTTAGATACCATGGGAATCCAAGTAACAGCTAGAATAAAAACGTGAAAGGGTTATCATTCCTTTGGCCATGAGGGAAAACTCATGAGCATGAGTTGATCCAGTAATGACATTCATAGTGGGATGTCAACAAGATGGTGATACCTCAAAGTGGCCTGGCTATGACTTTCAAATGTGAGAGGAAACTATTCCTTCACAAATTACCCTATTGAGTGCATTAGGGGTGACAGTACACTAAGATTTGATCAGCTGAGTCAACAAGAGAGATGATATAAAAATGGATCAGAGCAAAAGTATCGATACATGCTGTGCTGGAGAGCTGGCAGCAACAGGTAAAAAATGAAATCCACAGAGTGAGCATTCCCAGGTATGCTTTGCAGTTTCCAGCTGTCAGCAGTTAAAGCATCATCTGAGTCACAAGCCGCTTCCATACCTTTCTGCTTAATAGCCTTAAGCATGTTTTCACATGCATGTCTGATGGAAACCAATGCCAGGGACCTCCCTGGAGCCTGAGGGGAATCATAAGTAGACCTGCAGCTTGTGGGAAAAATGTCAGCTCATCCCTCAACACATTGACATTAGGGCTGTTAGCCTCAGTTCTCCCCCTTGGCATTCTGTGTCTGATGCTGACATGAGCTGTTGCAGCTTAGGGCACGCAACTGCAGAAGCCTCAGTCAAGGACTGAAACCAAGAAAATGCCATTTTGAAGGAAAAGTAATTTCACCACAGAGCTAGACCAGTGTAAACAGAGAGCTCTGCACTGCTGCTCTGCCACACCATGGTGCAGAAGGCTTGTGACAGAGGGATGCCAGCAGGATAGAATGGGAGGAGCACAACCTCCTGAGCCCTAGCAGTAAAGGTGCATCAGTGGCTCATGTAAGCACCTGACGTGACAAGGGAGGCTCTGCTGCTGCTGCAGTTTCATGCTGCAGTTCCTGCTCAGCCAAAACTCAGCTCCTCCAAAGAGGGATGGGGTCTTCACTTGGAGGAGATGGCAATAGCTCTTGGGAAGTTTTGTGTTGCTGGACTTATGTTCAAGGCTTAAGACCTCCCCTTCCATCAGAGCTGTTTAGTGTGGCTTTCCCACATTAATAATTTTATCTTATCCTACCAAAATCTCAGGAGCACACAGTCAGTATATTTACATAGTTACACGTAGCATGCAGGCTGAATGTGGCATCTGACGTGCACCAATGTGAGGGAAGGTTGCATTTGTGTTCATTATCTGCAGCTGGAGCATGAACGTGCTGGGCTTTTGTTCCTTTTTTGAATTTAGTCTCAACAGCCTAAGAAATAAGTGCTCTGTCCATCTTCCTTCTGCAAGTTGACACTATGGCAGCTGCAGAAGGGTGCTGAAAACACCAACATACCTGGACAAACTGAACTGGACAATTTTTCTCAGCTTTTATTTTTTATTATTTTGATTTATCCCCTCTTTCCTCTAGGTTGGACAGCACTTACAGATACTTGCTACTTTTTCAATCCACCATTAGTTTTTAGACCTCTGCATTTGGGTAGTCATCACTTCCAAAGCCAAAAAGAACAGAAGTACTAAACGTGCAATACATGAGTTATTGTCAAGAGAAACTGACTGCTCAGCATGCTTGATGCTGGCTCGAATACCTAAATTGTTGTGCACCTGGGTTAGTAAACAGCTGTGATAGATAGTGTCAGATACACTGACCAGTAAGGACTTAAATTCAGTGTCTTACATAGCAGAATTTCCAAGTTTTGCACTATTACCATCACTTTCAAAAGGATCACAAATGTTGGGATGTTTATTGTTTCTTACTGTATCAGACCACAAGTAATTCCGAGTTTAATTCTCTAAGTAAACTTATGAGAAATGTGTCTCTGTCTAGTCAGTACTTCTGAAAAAAAATATTTTAATTCATTATTCTTAAATGTTTCCATTAAGGGACAACCCAAACGTAATCAGTTCAAGTACGTGATCCATAAAATCTCACAAGCCAATCTCAGGTATCCTTTTGGATGTCCTGACACAAAGTTTTCAAGTGTTTGAGTTTATTACCACTGCTCTTCTGTGTATAGAGAGTCAGTGAGCACACACACTAATGCTAAGAAGAAAGCAAGCCATTATTTTACCAGCAGAAAAGCTGAAGAGTGTGCTCTGGGCACAGCATCAGGGGGGGAAAGCAAAGACAGAGAACTTGCTACCTGGACACAGCCTGTCTGGTGCACCAAGTGAGGCTGAGGCTCCATGGGGAAATGAATCCAAGGGCTGTAAAATCCTGCTCATAACAAGAAGCACGAGGGGACAAAATAAGCCTGCATTTGTACCTTTCATATTGGCATTTTGCATTTTCCATTATGTAGCCTACAGCATGCGTGTTTTCCCAATGCTAAAAGGATATAAAAGGCAGCCCAACAGGTCATCCTGTGCTATTTTTCAGACCTGAGTACAGCAGAGTTACACCAGCAAACCAGAGCCACTACACTTGTTTATGCTAGTGCAGCAGCCACAGCAGAGGTAACAAGTCCTAGTGTCACAGCTCTTACCCAGGTATGGTTCCCCCAAAGGGTTTGGGCTGGGTGTGGTTTTTTACCTTTATTGTTTGGTTGGTTATCAGCATTCTTTCTTGGATGGACAGTGTAACATATCTGTCTAGTCAGTACTTTCTTTCTCTGGTTCAGATTACCTTTCTCTGCATAAATACAAGACACCATTTGTCCTTCAAGTTACTCTCATGGCACTTTCACTTCCCCGTTTAGGGATGGTTTTGGTGTTTCCAGGCTGTAGCATAAAATTACTGTATCTCTGAAATGTCTTCCTTTTGCTGGCACGTTGCTGGTCTCTCTGTCCAGAAAAAGTGGACAAATCCAGTGCCAGATTAATGTGCCACACAGAGGTGCTTTGTTTGCATATCAAAGTAGTCATTTCTCACCACCTCTTGGCAGCAGAACTTGCTCATCTCTCCAGGGCTGGGGTGTAGGTGAAACGAGCAGCAGAGCTATGGCTGCCTTGCTGTACTAGTAAACTACTTTTGCCCATGCCTCAAGTCAGTTCTGCATCTTCCACACACATCCCTGGTCCCATTAAATGAAGGACTTCACAATGTACCTGCAGTTCATTTGCACACACATTGGCTGTGCCCTGTGGATAGCAAAGTGTTCTGAAAGAAAACCAGGCAGCTTCCTTGTCCTGCCTGGCTTGGGAAATGTGGACACAGAACTGTCAGGGGTGAGCAGGACATTGGGATGTCCTAGTGTATGGAGAGAAAAGAGGGCTGGCCAATATGGCCTGCTAGGGTAAGAGGCCCTGGCTACCTGTCAGTATAATACTCTCAGGGCTTCTCACACAAAATTATCCTGGGAAAGCAGACAGCTTTCACATCCCATGGACACAAATCACACCCTTAACCAGCTCTGACTCTTACCTGCAGCCTGAACTGCCATCTGTGGGCATAGTTATCCAGACACTAGGACTGTCCTCCTCCTTTTAAAATAGTTTCTCCATTTTAAAGGCAGAGATTTTGGAAGATTTTTCCATTCCTGATTGTTGCATCTCCAAAGGAGGAATGGGTGATGATATTGGATTTAATATTAGGCAACAGTTCCTAAAAATGAGCAGTGATCAATATGTGAAGTGGGGTATGTTTCTCAGAATCACCATTTCATAAGCACCTGTGAAGAAGAGCTATCAGAAAGGATATGCATTTCTAAAATAGAAATGTAATTGATGTTCTGTGGTTTGCATCTAGCTCTTTGATGGTGAAAACTTAAGTGGAGCAGAAGGCTCAGTGTCCAAGTAAAAGAATGTCTGAGAGCCAGGTGCTTTCCTATGAATTACTGGTTTTTGTTTGGTTGGTTTTCGCTTGCTGTAGCAGGAATTTTGAACTGACTGGTAAGCAAGAATGTCTGCAGGGTGGACTGGGTGCAGTGCAGAGGTTTCCCCACAGTTGTGCTGGCAGGAGATGCTACCTCCCCATAGCATGATCTTAGAGATGACAGAGGTGTGACAGAGCATTGGAACAGGCTGCCCAGGGAGGTGGTGGAGTCTCCTTCCCTGGAGACATTCAAAACCTGCCTGGATGCCATCCTACTGTGAATGCATGGTAGGTATCAGCTTTCTCTTAAGCAATTGCAATACAATTCACCACCGGAGCTATTCCAAGACTACTCATTCAGCTGGCACACCCTCCCCACCTGAGGAAATGCTGTTTATACCGATAAGGTCTGTGGAGCATCATTGCTGATTCTTTAAGAGCTCCAGTGATTTGACTAGGAAGTTGCACTTGATGAAGCATGTCCTTAGGGGATGACACACTTCGGCTTTTCACACTCCACTTCACAGGAGCATCCATGCATTGTCCAGCTAAGACACACATTTACACAGGCTACCTACCATACACCAATGTAAGAGAAATAATTTTCATGGTACATGTGAGCAAACTTTCAAGTTTGTTTTTTTTTTATCTTATGATATCTGTGCTGGAGAAGAGTTGCTATGAGATCATCATTATGCCAGCAAACACACTTATCAAGCACAAACTAGTTCTCCAGCAGAGGAAGTTTTTTGCAAGCTCCCCTGAGTTTAAACATAACTGTAGCTCTCTCTTTTAATATAACAGGGCTTCCTAAATTGATTGTTCTGAGGCATTAGCAGCTCATTACAAGCGTAAAATATCAGATAATTAATAAAAAAAATACACTCCCAAATTAACCTCAGCCATGGAGAAGGACCCTGGAGTTCTGGTGGACATCAAGTTATCCATGGGACAGGAATGTGCCCTTGTGGCCAAGAAGGCCAATGGTATTCTGGGGTATATTAAGAAGAGTGTGTCTAGCAGATTGAGGGAGGTTTTCAATTCTCAGATTAAAAAAAATTGAAACACCAGAACAACTTTAATACAGAAAAGACACTTTAAATGTTCTCATAGCTGAAGCCTGCACAATCGGACTGTTGTGAATCAAAAGTTTGGCTCCCTAACCATAAAAAACAAAACAAGTCAAGCAGAGCTGTGAGTGTTTGCAATGAAGCATTTCTAGATTTGGTTTTTTTTCAGGGGTTCCCTTGACAAACTCTATCATCCTCTCTTACCCTGGGATTTCTGCGATCTTTAGGGACTATCCTTTGAGGTAATACACAAGTAATCCTGGCTACATCTACACTCAGAGGGGAAGAGAGAGGGCCTGGGAACACCGAAACCACGTCCTCTTGATGTCCAACCAGCCTGGTGTCAGCTGCAGGCTGGGCACATCAGGTCTGCCCTGAGCTGGAGGGACAGGCTGGCCAGATGAGTTCCCCATCCCCAGCATACACAAGCCCTCTCTCTGCCTCCATGGGGCTCTAGGGCATACATGCAAGGATAAGGGCCATGGATAGGTTCATCAGAGGAGTCCTAGACTGCAGTTCACTTCAAGGTCAGCATCATCCTCGGTTTTCCAGGGCTGTCCCTCCACAAAGAAGTCACTTGACTTTAGTACCAGTGTCATGAGATACAAGGTGCACACAGAAATGTGGGCATCACAAAGGGCATTAACCCCAGCATTACTTGGGGAAAAGGGGGATACTCCCTGCTAGGCTGCTTTAAGTCTGTTAGTAAAGCAATTCACTTCAGCAGCACAGCTGCTGTGTGTAGGCACAAAACCTGTGTGTACTATGCCTAAATTTGTGGGGGACTGGGGGCTCTGCACATCTGCATGTGTGAAATAAGTTTCTATCACCTGGTGCCTGCAAGTGAAGCATACCTCCCTCACATCCCAATTTTGCACTGTGTCTCCCCTCCTGCCCTGTATCTTTGTGTGATACTCAAACAGGAACTCTTTGTGTTCACAGCCTTCAGAAGATGATGCAGTTCTTTTATCTCCCTTTGACATCTCCCTGCCAGTTGCAGATGCAGCCATGTACACATCTGAGAGTGAATCTTCTAGGACATCACTGTGAGGCAAAATGCTTTCCCTATTTGTTTTCCTCCTCTTCTCATCCTGGATCCTCCTGCCCTTTTCTTTGAGCCTGTTTTTATATCCTCTTCCCCTTTTTGCTGGTCTCTGTAAAACCAGACTGGTACTTGTTGCTGGTTCTGGGGCTCTATGTAGGTCAACCCCTGTGAGTCACGAATCTGAGTTGCAGCTGCTTCTTGATGCAGGAGGGTAATCTGCCTGATCATTTCTTGTGCCACTTCCCCCTGCCTCACTTCTGCTTCCTTGGCAGATACCACAAGTGCCACGCTGTACAAAAATCCCTGGTTCATCAGGCTAGCAGCCCAAACCAACTTACAGGCCTTCCCATCCACTGCCTCCTTCATGACCATGCGGAGTCATGAGCATGAGGCTTGTCCTACTACTGGGAAATGCCTCTGCACAGTGCCCTTTCAAGGAAAAGGGCCACAGCCCACAGGACTGCTGTTAAAAATGTCACTCAGAAATATTCTGTACCTATAGATGGAGGGGGGAGCTGGCATCTGCCAGCTGTGGGATTGCTCCAAAAGTCTGTTTTGTCCACAGTGAGACCCCTCAACCTCTCCAGAGCTGCAGGTCTATAAAGCAGTTACCTCACCAGTCCTGTCACCAGTGAAAAAAATGCTGCATACTGCAGAGCTGTACTCCTTGTTACATACCTGCTTTTCCTGCTTAGGTACTTCTGAACCCCCTGTGAGGCCCCTACCCTTCATTACTTTGAAAGACCCTCAGCACTAAAAATCAGTCTCAGAATTACCCTCAGTCTCTTTCCTACCAGTTTTCAGTAACAGAAAAAGAAAGGAACCCCAAATCTTGACGTCCATCAGAAAACTCAGCCACACGGTTGTCCTACCTTTTCATATGCTGCTTTTGTTTTTGAGGCTTTAGATTTTTTACACGTCCTTTACAAAGGCTAAAATCAAAATTAGCTGCACAAGCACAGAATGGAAAGTCTGTCTGTCAGTGTATGTTAGTCCCTAGCCCTCTCCTCAAAAAAATGCAAGTGTCTCTGGTTCAAGGCAGCCTACACAACAGCGTGCTGCAAGAGCTGTAAGCTATTATTTTAGCTCCAAAGGAAAGTAATTACTATAGCAACCAAGCCATCCAAATGGCTTTTTGGCTGCTACTGAGACACAAACAACTCGCACACAAAGGCACATCTGAATTGTGCTGCGTAAAGTGTTCTCGAGTAGATGTGTTTTTTGAAGAGCTTTACAAAATGTGTGCAACTGACTGCTGATAAATCACTGCCAGAATAACAGCAAGCAAGTGTACAGTGCCATGATCCTAAAATAACCTAATCAATAGCTCAGTATATTTGCCCCTGAAGAGATGAAGCAAAAAAAAAAAAACAACCAAAAAACAAACCATAGGCTCCATTTTAAGCCTATGTGCTGGGAAATACCCAGCAGAGCTGAAGATATATCAAATAAACAGACAATAAAATGGTGGGGGCAATGTCTTCCCCTTTGTTCTGTGTACTGATGCAAACTCCTTGTAGGCTTTAGTGCCAGCTCATCCCCTTGGGCTTCCATTAAGTTTGCTGGGGAAAGGGGATTTAATTACAGCCTTGTAATGCTGGAGGCTGTAACAAGTGATGTCTGTGTTCTTGTCTGTGTCTGTGCAGCAACCAGCCCCAACAAGACCCCACCTCCAGCTGCAATTCTGGGAACATTGCTGTTGCTACCAGTGAATAAGGAATCTTCTTGGGCAACAGCAAGCTATAATAATTTCTGTCACCTTCAAATCAAAATACTGCTCTTGTAATAACATCTTGATAATTTCTGGGCTCTTCACGCAAAGCTGCACTTCATAGTGCTGAGACAAACAGCTTAGGTTTCCCAGAACAGGACATCTGGTCCAAGCAACTGGCCAAGGAGAACTGTCCAAAGATTCCCCATAGGGCAGATACAGACATGTCACCCACCTCAAGAACAGAGAGTGACAATAAGATAACACTCCTGCTCTCTTAAACATGGCAGCTCAGCTGAGAATAGGGTTTATAGGTCCGGGTAACTCAGAACAGAGTTGGATCCTATAAGTAAACATAATACGTCCCTTCACAAACGTGAATTGCCTTTTAAGATTTTTTTCATCAGTTGAGATCTTAAGTCTTGCTCTGGGTCCAGCATAAATGGAAAATCACAGCTGAGTTTCAGATAAAGACAAAATTAGGGAAGGAAGTGTGGTGATGTAATTTATTGCAGAAGTGCCTTAGGACAAACGGGAAAAAAAAAAAAAAGGATCGTGTGGTAGCAGTGACTGCACGGAAAAAAAAAAAGGAGTTTTGGTTGACTGTAGCCTTTTAAGCAAAGGCACTTTATTTTGGATTATAGAAAAACACCTGAGAAAACACACAAAATTAAAGTATCCATAAGAAAATAGCACAGGCACATGTAAAATCTGATGCCTTGCTTTTGCCTTGCAGAATAGTAGCTGCCCCGTGGGCACCTGGAATTTCCAAGCTGCTGATCCCAGAAAAATAAATTATCCTCTGTGATCTTTCTCACAACAGGTTTATTTTCTGACAGTAGTTGACAGTGCATTAAATGGCTCCCGCTCAGAAAAACAAAAAACAAAACAAAACAAACAAACAAAAACACACACACAAAAAAAACAAAACCCCAAACAAAAAAAAAACGAAAACCCCCAACCAACTAAAGAAAAACCTAAACCAAACCAAGAACAACTTAACAACATCAAACTGTTCTTTTTCACAGTGTGCCTTTTTATTAACTTTTTGGTGTGGAAAGACATTCACTCACAGGCAGACTTCCCAGCTCATCCTTGCCACTAAACAGAAATCTTTTGCTTGGTTTAGAGGAGATGGGGCCAGGCTTCTAGGCAGCACATAACCTGCTTCCATGACTTACTTGCCTCTGCTATACTTGCAGGGTAACTGGCTGTAATAAACCAGACAAATCCTTTTTCCTCACAAACATTTTGGGGTTTGGGTTGCAAAAGACTGCTGCAGTACCTTTTTGGTGAGAGCAAGGGGAGATAATGGAGAAGAGAGCTGGTGCACTGCCCAGCTACTTGTGCAGACCTGCAAAGCAGAAAAGTCAGACCAGTCTTGGAGGTGTGCAGCAAGCTTTCCTGATTACTTACCGTATGTGGAAGTGCCCTGCTGCCAATGTCAGGCATGTTCAGGCCCAGTACTGCAGTTTTCTTGTGGGAAGAAAGCTTGTGTTTGAACCTCACTGGAAGCAAAACTCAGTGCCACACAGTGAATAAGGCCTGAAGCAAGCTCTTGCTTAAAAATGCAAATGACAAAAAAGAAAATCCAGTCTATCACAGAATCATGGAACCATAGAATGGTTTGAGTTGGAAGGGGCCTTGAAGATCATGTGGTTCCAACCTTCCTGCCATGTGCAGGGGCACCTCCTACTATACCAAATTGCTCAGGGTCCCATCCAACTTGATCTTGAACACTTCCAAGGAAGGGGCACCCACAACTTCCCTGGGCAACATGTTCCAGGGTCTCACCACCCTCACAGTGAAGAATTTCTTCCTCATATCTATTCTAAATCTACCCTCTTTCAGCTTAAAATGGTTACCCTTTGTCCTATCACTACATGCCCTTATGAAATGTCCCTCTCAAGCTTTCTTACAGGCCCGCTTCAGGTACTGAAGGTCAATATAAGGGTCTGAACAGGATGCACTTGTAGCCTGCTTCTTCCCCTTGTCTACATCCCCCATTCACCAGAGACAGACAAGCAGGACACATGCAGAGGCAAACTGATAGGTAATGAAGCAGGACTTTTGAAATACCTTGGTCAAACTCTGAAGCTGACATTGCTCCACTGCCCTTACTGGTCCAAGCAAGATTCAGTCCTGTGCAAACTGGTTTCTTTTCTGGTTTACCTGTCAGCTTGAAAATTGGGTGGGCTGTTCATTAACAGATTTGTCTGTGGTATTGCTTCTGCGCCTGCAGTCTTAGATGTTCCTGGGGCTTAATTGATTTTGCATCTTTCAAGGTATGTGAGAAAATGAAACTGTACTTAACTTTTATATCAGAGTTGGATCTGCTTCCAACTCTGTTGTGAATCAAAGAAGTACATAAAAATGGCAGCTCCTGCTCTGTTAAAAAAAACAAACAAACCACACCTTATTGAGAACCTGTCTTTGTGAAGCAGATCTGCATCCTGTGTCTGGAGAAGCACATTAAGAGAGCAGTGTTGGAGGCGCTAAAGTGCTAAGGTGTGAGCTTCTGGGAATGCTTTGCACCTGAAAACGCTTCACGACTTGGTTACAAAGGTGGCTGCCCTCTCTTCCCCCTGCTAGGCGCCTTCCTCACTCCAAACAAAGTTTGTGCTTCTCCCTGGCCCATTTTGAGCAGAAGGTGGTGTTGATGGGCTGTAAAAACCACGTTCACTTGCACTGAAAACTTGTTGTTTTCAGATAGAGAATGCCAGCTGTGAAGGTGCAGAAGGAAACACACAGCATGCAGTTGTGTTACCCTGCAAACATGAGGCCATTGTTAACAAAGAAGCGTGGGTTTCAAAACCACCTTTGCTCAGCCCCGAATGGGAAGCTTAGTTCCTGTGTTGGCTCAGAATCCATAGTTTGTCTTGCCTAAAAGTGATTGCTGTGTTGGAGATTTAATATTCAGCAACCACTGGTTGACTGATTGAGGCTTTTTTGAGGGCAGTTCTTGAAATAATTGGCTCTTTGAACAACTTCTGAAAATGAGCCCCTCATAAAAATACAACACATCAATACGCAGTGAAGCTCTTTTGCCTTGCACTTGAGCCTTGCCAAGAGAATCTTAAACATGTGCACACACATCTAAATGTTGCTAGGGTTTCCCCGCAGACTGAAATTGCCTGCAAAGACCTGAGACAGATATTAAGCCAGTATTTCAAAAGACAGTGATTTTTAGATGTCAGGGCCATGTGAACACACGACTTTGAGAACAGCACCAGGGAGCTGGAATTTCAGATCCATCAGCAGGTGCTAGACCCGCCTTATGCCTCTTCGGGGCGTGAAGGGGGAAAGCAGCATTTTGTCACGCCAGAACTTCTCAAGGACCCTGAAAACCGCTCCGCCTCCTGAAAGCCCGACGGCTGCTTCTGCTGCTTTACTGCCGAACTTCCCAGCCCCGCCTGAGGCGACCCAGCAGGACGTTGCCCTCAGGTAGAAGCCCTCGGTACTTCCCCACCCTTCTGGCACACGCCCGGACCAGGCCGTGAGGGCCCGAACTCCGCCCAGCATCATGTGAGGGGTTGTGGCTGCTCTCTGGAGCCTGCGGGGCGGCGGCCGCCATTGCTCCCGCGTCGGCGTCTTCCCCCGGAGTTCTCCGCTGGCGGTGCTGGGAGGCGGCTTTCGGGGAGAGATGACAGAAGTTAAGAGGGAGGAGTTCGGGCGGATGCCCCGGGAGGAAGGAGGAGAAGTGGTGGAAAAGTTCGTCTTAAAGTCGGACAGCGTGAAAGTGGAGATCTTGTCCTTAGGGTGTATAATCGCCGCTCTGGAGACGAAAGGCAGGGATGGGGAGTTTTCAGATGTTGTCCTAGGCTTTGACAGTTTGGAAGGTGGGTCTAAATTCGTTTATTTTATTTAAAAGAAAAATAATAATAATAAAAAAAAATCAGGCAATTTAACCAGAATTTTCTGATTTATCGTCACACTGCATGATCTGCTTCTGGGGGTCCCCTCCGAATCATAGTCTGAATAAATACAACTCCTTCTGCCTGTCCGGGGCACAGTGGTGGCCAGGGAATGGGGACGGCGGTGGCTCCAGGTGTCAGCGTGTCCCTTGAGCAGGGTGGCTCTGTGTCACACTTTGGCTGGCAGTGACAGACGCCTTTCCTGCAAACCTGCAAAGAATGCAGAATCTCATCAGCTGTTTTAACCAAAGGCATGACCGGTTAGCTGCATGTCCTGGGAAACACCGGGTCTCCAGTCTCCTATTTAGTACTGAGGTAAAGCAGAAATTGCCATGTCTAAATCTGGAAGCACACATGGAGACCACCTACCCTGTCCCAGTCCTTCTGTTTAACTGTATGCTTTTTTTTCTGGCCAGGTTACACAAAGAAGCACCCTTTCTTTGGTGCCGTCGTGGGGCGTGTTGCCAACAGAATTGGGAAGGGGAGGTTCTCCTTGGATGGGAAGGAGTATCAGCTCTTCCTCAACAATGGGCCCAACAGCCTGCACGGAGGAGCCAAGGGATTTGACAAGGTGAAAATCGGGCTGGCGAGTCCAGGTGTCGTCTAGCACACAGCCTGTAAGGTTGTGGAAAGAGTATATGATGTCTTCATTCCTGACCGTGTAGGGTCTTCTGGTGGTTATAGGGTTGGAACAGCTCCCAGAAAGTGCTTTTTGCTCAGGAATGGGGATGAGACCCTGTGAGCTGGTAGGTTGACTTGTCTTTGCCCTAGTGGATTAGCAGGGCTTACTTGCATCATCCTTGGATGTCATGTAGAAGGTTACTCTGTGTCTGCTGTGTTACTGCAGCCCTGAGGTCTCACAAGCCCAGTTCTGCCAGGGTTGTCTTGGGGCGAGGTGCTGCTCCTGCAGAGCCTGGATTGGGATATAGCTGTGAGGACCCAGCCTCATGCATGATGGAGGCTCCCAGGGTGCCACCTGCACTGCCCAGGAGTGGCTGCTGTAGTTGTCCCAGTGCCCAAATAAAGTTTCCTGGGGAACAGTGATCCCCACAGCTCATTTGCACCTGCAGCCCCAAGGTTGTTACCTGCCCAATAGATACTCCCTGAGCACTGGGTCCTGAATTTGCCCAAACTGACTATCATCCCTGCTTGCTTTTGACAGCACTCCTAAGAATGTGGAGAGCAGGGTGGTGCTGCAGGTTCAGTGCAGTTATTGCATTACCTCTTCTAGTGCCACTTTCATCCCAGTGACAACACACCCAAGGCTCTATCTCTGACTCACAGAAGGACTTGGCTAGATCAAGCCTGGAAAAATGCTCCATCATTGCTGTGTCCCCCAAGTAAAATAACCCTTCCCTGTCCCCAGGGCACTCAATCCCTTCTGTCTTCTCCCAAGAGATGCTGTAGAATTCCAGATGCAGTCCTAGTAGTAAGAGCAGCAGAGCAGTCTCCTCTCTTCATAGCCTTGCTGATAACCCTGCTGATAGCATAGAAAGCTCAGAAGTCTCTGCTTTCCTGAAGCCTTGGGCTTTGTTGGATCAGTTGCATTTGTAACCAGCTGATCCATTGTTTTCCCAGAGGAACTAATGTGAAAGTGCTGGTGCAGCTGCTTTCCTGGGTTAATCTTTTCTTTCACTGAAGGAATATCCAGGCTCACTGGGCAAAAGTCAAAGTGTCTGGAAAAAAAATCACTTCTGGGTGGTGCAGTGTGAACTGGCATCAGATTAGGATCACACTCTCCTCAGCAGTCTTAGGGAAAAGGGACTACTGGTGTAACTTGGCTGTTGTACCCCCAAAGAGGACAATTTGGTTTCAGGTTTCTTTATACATACACCCTGACCCCCTGTGAGCTTGAGCTGAAAACATGCACTCCTTTGCACCTGGGTTTTCCAGGCTATCTTCTGCAGACAGGGCCCGTGGTCTCTTCTCCTGCTGCTTCTTGCTGAAAGTGCACCAGCTTGGTGGAGACAAGGCAGCAACACCTCCCAGATAGGGCTTTGTGTGCTGCAGCCCACAGTGTATGCTCAGGCATCTGCACAAGATCCTCTCCAGCCAGGTAATGGTCAGTGTGGCTGACCTGTGGTCAGCCTTAACAAAAACAAGACATGCTGTCTCTCTGCTGTGACTGTCTTGGCCATCTTCTTGGGGCTTTTCCTGATCTTGCAGATGCTGCTGCTGTCAGTGTGTGGTCTGCTGACAAAGAAGCTTGCAGCCACGTTTATGTGGTGTCAATATCTGACTATGCCACTGGGGAACTTCACAGAGTAGTTCTTTTAACTTTAAAAATAGTGGTGTCAGTATGGTTACTGGCCTTTAATAGCTTTTTCTTGGAAGAACTTAAATAGAAACTCATATATAAAACCACAGTGTCCCACAGCAGTGGGAGCTGCAGTCTCAAACTATGTTCAATGCAGGAGGACATGCTCTGTCATCTGCTTATCACATTTGCAACCTCAGTTCCCATGTTTGATGAAAATACTGGCTTTTGACAAGTGCCCTGAGTTTGTGATCTCTGCATAGGGTATGAAAAGGGTCATGTCAAAAGCTTTATCTGGCCCCTGCCCCTAGATCTGTCATTTTTGGTCAGGTAGTACCTCCTCCTTTGGTAAATACAAAGCTCCAGGGACTGGGCACCTCACCTCTTGTTGCACATTCATCCTGCAAGGGGGTAGAGGTACCTGCTTAGCGTCAAGTCCGTGACAGATTAATTGAGTGCACTTTCAGCAAGTTAGCTAATGACATCAAGCTGTGCAGTGTGATTGACATGCTGGAGGGAAAGGAGGCCATCCAGAGAGACCTTCACAGGCTTGAGAGGTGGACCTGTGTCAACCTCAGAAAGTTCAACAAGGCCAAGTGCAAGATCCTGCACTTGGGTCGGGGCAATCCCAAGCCCAAATACAGGCTGGGCAGAGAATGGACTGAGAGCAGCCCTGGGGAAGAGGACCTGGGGGCATTGGCTGACAAGAAGCTCCACATAATCCACTGATGTGCATTTGCAGCTCAGAAAGCCAACCTTCTCCTGCACTAAAAGAAGCATGGCCAGCAGGTCAGGGGAGGCCAGACCCTGCCAGGAGTACCATGTCCAGTTCTGGAGCCCCCAGCACAAGGAGGACAGAGATCTCTTGGAATAACAGATCCTTCCAGCCTTCCAGTACCTGAAGGGGGCTGTGGAGGGACTTTACAAGGATGTGTAGCAATGGGACAAGGGATAATGGTTTAAATGTGGAAAGAGGGCTAATTTAGGTTAGACACTGGAAAGAAATTCTTTGGTTCCAGACAGAGCACTGGTCTCTGGCAGGGTCAAGAAACAGAGAGGTCCCAGTTCTCTCAGTCAACACTGATGTGGATGTATCTGGCAATACATCTGGTGCTATTTAATCCAACCCCATCCACTAAGCAGGAGTCTCCAGTGTGCGTTTACCTTGTCCTAGAAGCCAGCCCTGAGTTAGCTGGGGGATGGCCAGCAGGTTGTTGAAGTGACATTGCACACCAGGAGATCCATGAGAGAGGGAAATAAGTCCATCTGGGGTAAAAATCAAATGTATGGACTCTGAGACATGGAGTAACATGAGCTGGTATGGACCTCCATCATTTATTTGGCTACTCACTGGAAAACTCTTTCACTGTTGCTGGTCATGGTTGATCAAGAGCAGGCCGGTGCATGTGTTTTCTCCCACTTCTCATTTCTTTTTTTCAATAAGAGGATACTGGTTTTTTGTCCTTCATAGGGAGAAGATTGTTTGTGTTTTGTTGGGATTTTTTTGGTTGTTTATTTTTTCCTAAGGAAGAAGAGCAGGAGAGATGACTGAAAAAACCTTTCTTTCAGTGCATCATTCGTTGAATACCTTTTGTCCCTGGGTTCAGCCCAATCTGGGGCAGGAGAGAAGGGCACCGTGTTCCCCATGACTTTCTTACAAACAGCACACATCTTGCAGGTCCTGTGGAGCCCTGAGGTTCTTCCAAATGGTGTCTGTTTCTTCCGGCTCAGCCCTGATGGTGAGGAAGGCTACCCTGGTGACCTGAAAGTCTGGGTGACCTACACGCTCAGTGGTGGGGAGCTGGCCATCAACTATCGAGCCCAGACCAATAAGACAACACCCATCAACCTGACAAACCATGCATACTTCAACCTTGCAGGGCAGGTAAACGTGGGGAGGTGAACCCTGTGGAGAGATACTGTGCAGGGGGAAAAACCCTGGGGGCCCATGGGATCCGTGAGACCAGGATGCTGGTCGGAGGCATAACATGCTTCTGGGGATGCAGCAGTGGGGGTTGCTTCTTATGCATCATGGGTTGCTGTGAGCTGGGACAGGACTGAATAACAGAGACCTCAACTGAAGATGCATTACATCAGCATGTTGTGGACAAAGACATCCCACCATGAGTATTACATCTCCTTTTGTGTGTAACTGGGGAGTTGCAGTCTCTCCTGATCCCTTGGGAAGATGACAGAGGAGGTGCAAACCTGGCAAACTGTGATGGGCTGGCATTTATTAGCTGTCTTCTGTTAGTGCTTCAGAAATAACCCTTCTGTGAGCAGTGCAGCTGAGATCAAATGCAGTAGTGCCAGACAGAGCCAGCACAGAGCTGAAATACTCAGGTCAGAATCATGAAAAGGGGATGTGAGGTGGCCACGGTTGCAGAGCAGGGTAGTAGCAGGGTGCAGAGGCCTCCCACACACTAATCCAGGGTCCTGCCAACTAGATGGGCATGGGATTGCAGCAGTGTTTTAGTCTGTTTAGATGTGATCTTGGAGGAAAAACATCTGGGAGATAAAATGTGGCTTGGCAGAGCAATAGAATGGGACAGTGCAGTCACACTTGGACATGAGACTAAAACCCGTACAAGTGTTAGTGAGAGACATCTCAGCCTCTCTGTGCAGATCAGCTCAGGCAACTGCCCGGGTAATGACTGTGCAGTCATTAGTTTACACTCTGTTAGTCCTCCCAGCAGCACAGAAATATCAACACCCATACCATGCAACTCAGGCGTGTTTCCAGAGGAACAGGAGACCTTTGGGCATGAAATTGCTGCTCAGATTAGACAGAGACATGCAGGCTCAGCTTTGATCCTGCTCCCCTTCCAGCCCAGCTGGTTCCCTGCCAACATCCCTGAGGCAAGTGAGAGAAAGGGGAACACAACCCCCTGTGCTGCAGGAGATGAGCCCAGAGGGTGGGTTCCATTTCCCTGCCGTGCTTGCTTCCTTCCTCTTTTGCCCACCACCATGTGCTCAGCAACCAGCATGTTTGGGCTGGTTGACCTGCAGGGAGGTAGATGCTTGGTGAGTTATAAGCTCAGACTGATAGTCTCAGCCCTGTAGGATTTACAGCTCCCAGGTCCCATGCGGGTTTTTGCCTGTGTTGCTACCTTTGTCCTGTGCCCAGGGTCAAGATGGGATGGTGGCCAGGAGGTCTCCCAGGCACTACCAGACCAGCTGGTAGCACCACTCTGTGCAGTCATTTCCTGGGTGTACTTTTGGCTGCTCAAATGAGTGATTCCAGTGTTTCCTGTCCTCCTACAGGGCTCACGGGATATCTATGACCATGAGATTTCTATTGAAGCAGATTCCTACCTGCCTGTGGACGACACCCAAATCCCTACTGGTGGGTGCTGTGACACATGGTGAAGTGGGTTTTACAGATGAGTGTTACTGGGGACTGGGAAACAGCACTGCCTGGCAAGGGCAGGGGACCTGGGGAACTCCAGGCACAGCAGGGCCCTCATCCCTGGGCACAGGCCATCAGAAACTGAGCTGAGTTGCCAGAGCCATGTGTTGGTAGCAGGGTCCATCACCAGGCCCAGAAATGGAGAGGAATTGGACCAGAGTCTGTCTGGGAGAGAGGAGCAGGAGGAGATGGCACCAGAGGCAAGTAGGGTGCGAGGCTTCATCATGAGTCCAAGGGGAGACACACTACCTAAGGCACAGGACCAAAACATGTCCCTCCAGAGCTGTTTGGCCAGCATTTCCCTGCAGGCCAATCCATTGTTCCTAGCAGTGTCCAGCTTTCTCATATTTCTCTACAGGGATTTTCCATGTGATGTCAAGGTCTTATTTCTACAGATTTTATTTCCCTAAGCCCATGCTCAAAGTCCACAGAAAGCAAGATAACACATTTCTTAAGCCTTGATAATATGCAGGAGATGTAAGCAGCATGCTGTAGGCACAGGGCTTCTGTCAATAAATGTGTTGGCACACCATGATGTGGTCAGGCTCACTGATCTGGAGGGCAGCTCCCAGGCCCGGTGCTCTAGAGCTGCTGGGATCTGTGGTGGCTCAGGTGCCCAGCATCATCCTTTGCTGCAAGAGCTGAGCCACCAGTCCCCTTATGTGAATGGGAGAGCTGGTGCTGTTGGCTGGAACATAAGTGACACAAATCCTGTCTTTCTTTCTTTTCTTTAATGTCTTGCATGGATAAAAGTAGAAAAAAAAAAAGGAAAGCCAGTTTAGGACAACAGCATGTTGTGCATGCTGAGCAGGTTAATAAAACTAAAGTGTTATTGGTGCTGTCTTCAGCCTCAAGGTGGAGCAGCAAGCTGGCAGCTTCTTGCACCGGGTCCTGATTGAAGGGGTAAAAAGGAGAAAACAAGGCTTTCTACTTTTCTGTTTGTTTTGGTTTCTTGTTTTTTTTTTTTCCTCACAACTTCCACTCTGTTGCTCCCCATAAATGAGCCAGCCAGTATGTTAAATTATCTGAACTAGCTGGGCTGGGAAACATATTCTCTGTACCTGGAAGAGAGTCAGCACCAAACACAAGCACTTGAAAGCAGTCCTGTTGTTAACAAAGGGGCATGCACCTTGCTTTGAGGGGCTTGACCCCAACCTTCACACTGTGCTGCTCCAACACCCACTTTTTGCTTAGTGTAAGTGACTGTGCTCTTACAGTAAGAGCTGATCTAAGTGCAAAAGTAAACTGATAGGAAGTTTCATTGATTTGAATGAAAGAAGAATGAAAAAGCGTTATAATGAAAATGAAAAGAATTAAAGCATTTTTAAAAATCTGCATTTGGCCTAATTTTTGAAAAATCTAAAATATGTTAAAATAATAAAAAAACAGACTTTTAGATTTTCTCATAAATGATGGCTGAAATCAGGCTGATTTCATCCAGCCAGATTGGCTTAGAGGGATGGAGGCTGTTGAAGTGCAAATGCTG
This sequence comes from Florisuga fusca, assembly GCA_038090715.1. NCBI lineage: Eukaryota > Metazoa > Chordata > Aves > Apodiformes > Trochilidae > Florisuga > Florisuga fusca. The sequence goes on from JAAWXA010000022.1 coordinate 5,188,472, forward strand.
AGCTGTGGCAGGCAAGGGTGGTGGGACAGTGATGTGCTGTGCCAGAGGTCTCCAGAGGACAGAGTAGTGACAGGACCACCAAGCAGCTGATCTGGGGCATGAATTCTGGGAAAGCTGTGTTCCTGAGTGCAGGTAGCATCAACAGAAGATAAACTGGGTGTGGGGTGGGATGTCTTTAGTGTATGCTAAAACTAGAATTACATCTGTGTATATGAACCAAGCCCACTGTCTGTGCATTCATTGTCTTTTGTCTCGAGGAGTTTCCCAGCCCAGGCAGCTTTTGCTCAGCTTGATGTGTCCTGCCTGAGCTCAAACTGGGGAAGAGCTTGAGGCCGTAGCAAACCTACTGCCCTGCTTCTCCCCACTGCTTTCACCATGGAGCTGTTTCACATCTTAATTGCCACCAGCTTGCTGCCCCTGCTTTTTTGTAATTCCTCACTGGTGTTTTGGGTAAATGTAGCCTTTGAAGCTAATAAAACTGTGTACAGTTTTAGCCCTGGAGTGAAGATAACATGGGCAACTGTTAAAGACAGAGCCCTCGCATGCAGTGGCTGCTGTATGTTATGTAAGTGCCTGAACCAAAATGGTAGGTTGTTGGTTTGTTTTGTTTTTTTCCAAGGTGTTTTTTCTGCCACACAGCTGAATTCAGCAAAAGTGCTCCTTTTAGATAGGATCAGAAGCCACAGAAATGCCTTGTTTGACAGGTGGAGGCTGTTGTTTCTCAATGTTTGCAGAGCAGAACCGGTACAGAGCTGCAGGCATGCTGGCTGTGGCACTGCAGACAGCAGAGCAGAGCGCACAGACCAGCACTGGGGCTGCTCACCCTTGGAAACCTCTTCCTTTAAAGAGGGGTAGAAGAATGTCACTTAAGAAAAAACAATCCCCTCCCCTGCCCTTCCTCTCTAACTCCCCCGTGCAAAACCCCATGTCTTTGGGTTAGGATGGCTGTGTTTTGTACTGTGTTTAGTGTGTCTTAGGTTTGATCTCACTGCAGGTGTTTTATCACAGGATTCTGTGTCCCCACATCAGGCCTTAAAAAAAGAACTTGAGAGAAAATGCTTTTTTTATGGTCTTAACCCCTTTTTTTCCCCAAGACAATGCTGAGCCAGGAGGGGTATGTCCCCTGTATACAGTCCATATTCACCATCCTGACAGGAAGGCCACCTTTGTGGCTGTCTCACGGCTGTTTGTTCAGAGATCTGGGAGAAGTCTGGTTCTGCTGGGAAAAAAGGTATTGATGTCCCAGCCTGAGTTACAGTGGCCACACGGCAAGCTTGCTTGAAGTAGAGCACTGCAGCAAGGATCTCAAAACATCTTAAACCCTTCAGCTCACCACAGCAAGGGATCTCAACCCTGCACAGGGGCCTGTGCCATGGGTATTGCCTGCTGGCATGTTGGTGAGTGGGTGTTGCTGCTCTTCTCCTTGCCCAGGGGAGGTGGCTGCTGTGCAGGGCACCAGCTTTGATCTCCGGCAGCCTGTGGAACTGGGAAAGCACCTGAAGAAGTTCTGCCTGGATGGCTTTGACCACAACTTCTGCCTGCATCAGACTCGAGTTCGACGCCTTGTGGCCAGGTAGGCCTGGCACCTGGGACCCTGGCAGGTGTTCCCCACTCCTGAAGCCCTAGGATGCCCACTCAGCCCCTTGCCATCCTCCACTTGTGTCTCTCCAGGGCTCGCCACCCACCCACTGGTAGGACCATGGAGGTTCACACTACACAGCCTGGGATGCAGTTTTACACGGGGAACAACCTGGATGGCTCCCTGAAGGGCAAAGGTGCTGTTGTGTACCCCAAGCACTCAGCTTTCTGCTTGGAAACCCAGAATTGGCCTGATGCCATCAACAAGGTGAACTGTCCCCCCCACCTCTGGGAGCTGCTCAGGTGGCTCCATGTCTCTGGGGATTAAATTTATGAATGGAGTCTGCTTGGTGAAGGGACGCTTTGTAGGCATCAGAACAGAGGTAGGCATAGGTCACAGGCTTTAACATCTTCTCCCTCTGGAGTCTGAATTTAACCAGGGCCAGGTCAGTGGGCTGACTTGCCCACTCAGCCAGCTCACAAGTCAGGAGTGTTTAACAAAACATTGCCACTGGAAAAGCCTGGAGGGCGCTGTGGGACACCACCACAGCAAGGCAGAAGGGATGCAGCCATGCATGCCCTCCTGACACTTGCTTGTGCTGCCCTGTGTGCTCATGATCACCGACACGCTGCTATCTCTCCCCAGCCCCACTTCCCCGACTCCCTGCTCCGACCAGGTGAGGAATACAACCACACCACGTGGCTCGTGTTCAGCGCTGCTTGAGGAAAGGAGATGCTGATTTCTACCACCAAGAGGGGTAAGTACCTCTAGCAGGTTAGCCAGAAATGCCACCAAGTGCAGAACACTGCTTCCTAACTATCCTAGGTGATGCATCCCATCTGGGAACTTTTCTGCTTTGTGGTTTTCTTCCGTGGGTTCTTGCTGGCTTTAACACCTATTGCCACCTCTGCTGCTATCTGGTTTGTGCAAAGCTCTCACCCTCTGCCCAGCCTCACCCTGGGCGTTAGGTTTTATTTTGCACTACAAAAGCACTGAAAACACTGTTAGGGCCATGGCATGTCACAGCTCAAACTGCAGCAGGGCAGTGTCTGGTAATACTCATGTGGAGCATGTGTGGAGGCTGATAAAGGCTGCTCTTTACAACATAAGCAGTTCCCAGCATCTGAGATGCACTGGCTGCTGTTGTCCCTACCACTGACCTGCCCTATGGCTCAGTGTCAACTCATCAAAGGGCACCCTGCCCTTCCTATGCTGAGCAACAGGGCAGCTCTCGTGGCTAGAGCTGCTGGGTCTGACAGCAGTGTTGGGATGGCACAGGTACAGCGTGGTCACACAGAATGGCTTTGCAGAGGGTAGGTGTGCTGGGATTATCCCAGCTGGACACACTGGTTTAACTTGCACTTCAAAGCCAGCAGTGAGACACACACACATGTGTCTTCACAAGAGCATCTTCTGTGCTATGTCTTGGCTTCTGAAGTGTGTGCATCCATCCATATTCCTGAATATACAACTGCAAGAGGAAAGCCATCATGTTAGTGTTGTGTTTCCCTGTGAAATACCTGTCATTCCCCAGACCCTGTAAAATGCGGCCTGTTTGATGAAAACCTTTCATCAAAGCTTGGCACAAGCCCTGGGGGATGTCAGATGATATTAGGGAGCTGGCATACCTCTCCCCAGGGACACAGGGGTAGGAGTCCTTGGGCCAGGCATCCCATGCCATACACTGTAGGCACCTGGCTCCCACCTCCTGCCCTGCTCCTGCCGAAGGAGGCACACAAGCCCAGATTCTGCTGTCAGATTGTGGCTGGAGCCCTCAGCTCTCCCACGTTCTTCATCGGCTCCAGAGCTGTGGGAATCACAGAATGTCAGGGGTTCTGAAGATCTTCGAGTCCAACCCTCCTGCCAGAGCAGGACCAAAACTAGGGCAGGTCACTCAGAAATGCATCCAGATGGGTCTTGAAAAGTCTACAGAGGAGACTCCAGAACCTCTTTGGGGAGCCTGTTCCCAGGCTCTGTAACCCTTAGAAATTCTTCCTCATGTTGAGGTGGAACTTCTGTGCTCTATATTGAATCCATTGCCCTTGTCCTATCACAGGGCACAAGTGAGAAGAGGTTCTCCTTTCCTTCTTGATGCCCAGCCCTCACACATTTACACCCATTAATTAGATCCCCTCTCAGTCTTTTCTCCAGACTAAAAAGCCCTGGGTTTCTCAGCCTTTTTTCACAAGGCCGGTGTTGCAGTCCCTTAATCATCCTCATAGCCCTCTGTGGAACTCTCTCAAGTAAATCCCTGTCCCTCTTGAAAAGGGAATCTCAGAACCAGATGCAATACTCTAGGTGAGGTCTCACTAGGGCAGAGTAGAGGGGGAGAATCTCCCTTGATCTGGTGGACGCACTGTTCTCAATATACCACAGGATAGCACTGGCCTTCTTGGCCACAAGGGCACATTGCTGTCCCATGGATAACTTGATGTCCACCAGGACTCCAAGGTCCTTCTCCATGGGGCTGCTCTCTAGCAGACTGCCTCCTAACCTGTACTGGTGCATTTTGTTACTCCTTCCATCTTGCTGAATGGTCGCACAGAATGATCTTGCCCCCAGTGGCAGTGCCTGGTCATTGGGCTCACAAATGTGGCAGACCCACCACAGTCAGTTCTGCCACTTTGACCCCCACAGTGAGCATCCTGCTACTCTCCTGTGATGCTCAGCCTGGGTTCAGAGGAACCCCAGTCTCTGACAGAAACCCAGGCTCCTCTGCTCCATCTTCCACATTGTCTGTGGGTACTGAAAGACAGGTACCAGCACAGCTGTCATGTAGTCTGCAGGTTTATTGTGGAGTAGGTTTGCCTAAGAGTACAGAAAAGAAAAAGCTGATCAGATTCCAGAGCAGCAGTGTACATGTGCCTCTTACTAGGTACGCTGTACACCGGGCAGACAATGCACAATCAATAAATACTTCAAACACAAGTCAAAGGTTTCGGGCATTTCAGCTAAATCATGGCAGGGGAACATTTGTGTTGCCCCCCTGCTCTCCCAGTGCTGCCATGGTAAAATTTAATGGATGTTGCCAGAATATTGATCAGTTTCTGGCAGATGAAACACTAATCCTCATCGCTGGGCACCATGGGAGCGTGCAGGCAGACACCAAGCACCATAGCTGTTAGGACTAATCAACAGGACCAGACAATGCTGCAGCGCCATAGTACATTGAGTCTGGACTCATACACTGAAAAAGCTCCATCAAGTCATTGGTAACAGGAAACCTGTTTTTTGAAACTCATGAGTGAGCCAAGGCATGACTGAATTTCTTTTTTTTTCATTTAAGATGCTCTACTGTGGTTTAGACATTAAAAGCAAACCATCATGACAGGTTATCACAAGAAGGCCACAGAGGCCTCACTTTCCATTTCACTGCTTGTTAACTGCAGGAACTGCTGGATAAAATATTTTTTCCCCCTCCACCTACCAGTCTGTCTGTTCACAGTCTAACATTGTTTCCAGTCTTTTGCTGTGATCTGTGTCAATGAAGTGCCTTATCATGCAATTCCTTACTACATAATCAGGACAAACACAGAGCTCGAGGTACTTATACACAAATAATTAATCCTGCAGGTGTGTATTTACTGTAAGAAATTACCTTAATTCAACCAAATTGTCTCCAGGATCTGGGTTGCTTAAAAACCATACCAGTTTCTATGAAGCAAATTAAAATGCCTGAGGTCATCCGTGAGAATCTTTCACTTTTAAGAGGAAAGTTTGAGTGAACTGCGGAAAGACTAGTAACAGCTTTCTTTTGCTTCTCAAACACATTTTCCTAAGGTTCATCAGAAAGTAGGTCAGAAGCCCGTAAGTCTTCCCTCACAAAAAGGGAAACATGCCTTGAGACATTGAGATTGGAATGGTCAAGTTATTAATGATTTTTGTTACGTTAGAGGTTTCTGCAGATGTTATTCGCTTAAAATATGTCAGTGTTTTGAATAAAATCTCATCCTAAATTTCTGGGCATCTGGTATAACAAGTAGTCAAGCACCAGAGAGCAAGCTTTGTGGAATAATTAGATTAAGGAGAAAAATTAATTCCTGCTAAATATCATAAATAGAAGGGCCATATGCAAAATTTTTAGCCATCTGCAGACAGAGATGGGTTTCAAAGAAAGCAGAAACTGATCCTTTCACCAAAGACTATTCAAAAATGTGAAAAATGACTAGTTTGAGAAGACACTGATTATTAGTTATTTTTCATACATGTTACATGGCACACAGCTAAAATTACCCAAATGTTAACAGAAGCAGCAGGGTTACTACAGGGAAGTTTTAGTTAAAAATACACATTTTATTTCAATGTGCCAATAAAAAATTCCCACATTTTGTATCACAGGAAGTTAATTCGTACAATAAAAAGAGACCTGTGCTAGTCTATTGGCGTGACTAACTCAGAAGACCCAGATCATGCCAAATTTTAGTTGATATACTCTCCTATCTACATTCTTACATTTACAAAGACACCACAAAATCCCTTATAATAATGTAAGCAAAATAACTTTCTTCCTAAAAGATTAACTTCATAATTTTAATCCATTCTTTCAGGACTTGCACTTCTTTGAGGGCTTCCTGATGGTGAACGACTGAAAGGGAAAGAATCCATAGTTAACATTTTGTAGTGTTTTTGGATTCACAGATACAGGAAAAAGCAACAGGAGGATACCTAGACTACTCTGGCACCTTTAAGCACTGTTTTTAAATAAAATAACCAATCACTACTGACAAAATAAATGGGCTGCTGATTCAGAGACAATACATCATGATTGTGAGATTAAGACTACACACAACCACATTTTTAAGTGAAGGAAACTTAAGTGTAGAAGTGCTAAAAGTATGTGGAAAAAATAAAAAGAAAGATGAAAGATCACCAAAGACTTCCAAGGGACACACCCTGGCAAGTCTACAGTTATTCTTACTAGGATATATTCACCTCCCTGCAAATTCTAAATACCAAAGTTATAACAATTAACTGTTACAGAATTCAAACTAGGGGAAAAAATGCTGCTAATTCTGTCACTATACATATATGCATAAACAGACAGATAATTTTTTAATTTTTTACCAGCTTATGGGGGAAAAAATAATTGAGTAAACGGCAGCAAATACAAGAAGTTCAATCTTCTATTCCTTACTCTTATGCCAAGTTATTTCCCTCTGTCTTCCCCAATATCAATGCAGCTGTTAATGAGACTCAAAGCTGACTCCCACATTTATTCTGTGCCTTAAGCTTGCCAGGACAAAATCTCTGTGCAATAAAACTATTAATGAAGTGAAATCAATGCAGGGGCAGACAAAGGCAAGATGCAATACTGCTCCATAACCAGTACCCCAAGGATTTGTTGCCATGTATGTATTACCATATACAAAGCCACAAGCATATTATTTCTCTTGAAGAGACCTTGGCAAAATACTTTTCCAGTAATTTCCTACAAACAGCAGTAAAACTCCTTGGCAGGGATCACTGCAGATACTAAAATGCCATATAGAGACTACGTTACTAGTTGGGAGATCAACCTACCTTCTCTTTGGAGATGGTGATCGAGACTTTGACCGACTGTGAAAACAGAGTATCATCAGTGCAGCTCAAAAGTCAAAGGAGCTCTTACGTTCAAAAAATAATAAGCCTTCTAAGATGCTTAAGGGAATCTAACTGAAGCTCTTTAAAACAGCAAAAATTCTGAATCAACATTTACTCTGACAAGGATTTACGTCCTTTAGCACGGAGATTAATTTTTAGCAACTGTCTTCACCACAGAAAAAAGGAAAACAAGGGGTAATACTGAGGTGAGGCTTCGAGGAAAGAAACATCATTATAGATTTCCTGCTGTTTCACCAATAGCATTAAACAAACTCAAGTCCTTTACGTGATGGATAGAAAAAATTTACAGAAGTGAGCATAAAGAAACCAAAAAATGAGTACTACATTGCAAACTCCAAAATTGCTAATTAAAACAAAGAGATGTGTAAGGATATTTGAAGTAGCTCCAGAGAAAAATTTTATAATCATATTCACATCACAGATTACCTGGGTACCTATGTTTGAGGGGCATTTTTCTTCAGGACCAAGCTCTGTTAATAGTGCAAGCCCAATAATGAATTCTAGATACTACTGCAGCCTTTATCTCTGTATGCTTACCTCTTAGCCAGAGAGCCAGATTTTGACCTGCCATGAGACCTAGATCTATAAGAAAAAACACTCATCAGGGAAGCTGGTAGCATGCGTATTTCCCCACTTGAGAAACCAAGACTCACATTAAATATGTAAGAACTGTCACGTTGAAAAGAAAGAATCCTGCACATTTCCTGGGCCTTTCCTGTGAGATTTCAGAAGCTTTTTAAAATGGATGCTGCACATATTGCTCTATACTTTGGTCCCTAGCTGATGACTGCTGTTTGCTAATGCAGGTGGCAGGAATGTATGAACAACCCAAATCCTGACCAGTGTTCTCACAAGGTAATAGAAAGCCATGATCTAAGCTCACAAGTTTAATTAGGCTTGAGTGCCATCTACCACTATTGTTGAAACTGGCCGTAAGCAGCGTGCTCCTACAAATACCTTCTCCTCAGTGCAATTCACCTTATATATGCACTTTCTCACGGTATATTTTTAAATCTGTCTCAGCTCTTGTGGAAAGATTGTAAAAACTTTTAGTCTTTGAGATAACTCTGCTGCACCATAAGAATATTATTATTGCCTAAAAGAATAACTGAAATTCTTATGTTCCCAGAAGCAGTGTCCTACTGCCTATATTCAGGGCTTTCCACAACTTCCAGATGTATGCTTTGATGCTCTCAAACCAGCAGACATAACACTTAGTCTTCCTTATGAATCCAGAGCCTGTCACTGCATTCTATGCATTCCCTTGATTCTTCTGTACAAAAACCATCTTTTAGTTGCCTTGTGGAATTTTAACAGTGACTTCATTAGTTAAGCACCAATACTTGGCCACTTCTCCATACTTGTGCATCACTGATTTCCTCTGCCTTGGTCATTTTATCTCTACTTAAAAAGAAAGATGATGTAGTGTCATCTAGACACTACAGAGTCTAGAAATTTCAACTACGGAATCCTTTGCACTGCAGAAAACCATTCTGGTACTAAAAAAAGCAAAACAATGGAGATAAAATATATTTTTCTCTTTGAGAGCCTGTTGACCATAGCCATTTTCTGCTCCTGACAGCAAGCAGTGATGAGCCATGATGAAGTCATGCTGGAACAACTAGTATTGAGATTCAACATATTTTAGCAACAGGTAGAGAAAGTATTCTTTAGCAGTGAGAAACATTACTGCCTCAGGGAATTTGCCTTCTTTTCTACAAGCTTCTGGACTGTGTGTGCAAGTTCTGCTCTTAACTAAGCTATCTTCTGGTTTTCACATCTCCATTCCCTAAAAACTCCTGTAATTCCTTCCTGTTCTTCTTACAAAGTGCTGCTACTACCACCATTCAACACTAAATCTCCAATCTTCAGCTGCAGCCTTTTCCACTGTCTTGCTTCTGCTTCCTTTTTTTGTGTGTGTGTGTGTGTGTGTGTGTTTGTTTCGTCATGGTTGACTGTTAGGTTATTTGTTTCAAAAGACTGTTGTAAAAGAACAGTAGGGCCAGGAAAGGTCTGAGGCAAAACCAGTAGCACCTCCCTCAGAGCAGAGCTTTAATTTACTCTTGTTCTCCTCTGACATCTGAGAACATCTTATCAGCCTACATCAGCCATGCTGCCTGGATGAGGATGCACAAAGCATAAGCTGCATTCACTTACTATTAACAGTGAAAGATTAAGCTGCAACTTAAAAGACAAAGAATTACACCCCTTGTTCCTTTAAAATTTGACCATCACTCTTATGGTACATTTGTTTGTACAAAATAATTGTGACAAGTGTTTATATAAAATTTGATTCAGCTCCTGCAGACTGATACTTGTTTTCAACAGAGCTGGAAGGAGCTGTAACACAGCACCGGGAAGCCCTTCATGACTTGCTTGTCCATATGCATTAATACTTTTTACACACTATGGGATGGGCAATCGGGATTTCTCTGACAAATAATGGGAAGAATCCTCACTCTTATGTATGCTACACAAAGAAAACTCTTCAGATCAACTTTATTTGCTATGTTAACTGTTACAATCAATCTAATAAAAATAATACTTGTGATGACAATCAGGACCTGAATATCAGTGGTAAGTACAACAACAAGAAAAGAAAGAATCTTCTGCACTGCTTTTTAAAACTACAGGTCCTTAAAGTCAGTGGAGAGAAAACACAGGTTCAGAAAATCTTAACAGCTGTCAGTAAGGCTAAAGAGAGTTTTAAGCAGATTATTACTAAGAATCTTCAGTCATGGATTAGATCTTACCTGCTTCGGGGCCATGTAACAGATCTGGATCTAGATCGGGATCTTGATCTAGACCTGAAATAAAAAATGAAGACAAATTAATGCAAAACCAAAGAGGTCAAATCAACCAGAATGATGACAATTACAGCACTATTTTGACTAATGCTTACATGTTGAAAAGCAAACCTACACCACCATTAAATATTTTAGGCATCAGAATTCATCATGGGATATGTGGCTGTGTAAGATCGCAAAACTAACTCTACTACCATGCCTATATATTCAACTAGGATTACCAGAACTTTTTATAGGATGTTGAAGTCTGATCTCTACACATCAACACATTTAAAAGTCTGCTAACCAATACCTTTTTGAATCCCTTGACTAAAATTAAGACCAACATAAAACAACAGCAAAACGCAGACCTCTTTAAAAATTACTACTAATTACCTTGATCTCTTCAAGGAACCCGATCGAGACCGGCGGGGAGACACAGACCTAGACCTACGAGGAGACACGGACCGGGACCTACGATAGGAAGCTGACCTGGACCTGAAAAGAAATAAATTACAAGAGTTGTAAAATTACAGCTTTTTCTATGCAAATGAAACAAATACGAATAAAAGACAAACTTAAGTGTACCTCCTACCACGACTCCGACTGCGTGACCGAGAGTACCTTCTCCCTCGGGACCTTGAACGAGATCTAGACCGGGACCTGGTTTTAGGTTAGAGAAAACAAATATTAGGAAACAGCTGCAGCAATCAGTGCATGTGAGGCCCTGCTGAAGTCAAAACTCATTTCAGAAAACTAAAGAACTAGCATCTGTCAGTTGGAAAAATCTCTGGGCCTACTTGTCTTGAGCATTTTACTACCTAGAAAAATGTTAAAAGCTGAATTACATTGCAGAATTACATTAGAATAGAAAACACTGTAATGCGTATTTAAAATAAACCTTGCAAGTTTGCAGGTCGACCCTCTTTGGCCCAAGGTCTAGCAGATCTAGACGATCTAGAAGTATCTATAGCCGATCGCTGCATCTAGGTGTTCTCTTCAATCTAACGACGATCAAACTGACAGCCCAATGAGCCAGGGTGAGGCTTGATTGACGCAAGAAGATTTTTCTAGGTGGGAATGTGGTCAATCTGGTGTTCCTCTTTCTAAACCGGAGGGGGGCCCCAATTGAAAGCCAAATTTACTGTTACGGCGATCACCGTCTCAAATTTTCTGCCCTTAAAGAATAAGGTGAAGCTACGTGTAGATGGCTCGAGGGGATCTGGCCTCTTATGCTGATCACCTCAAGGTNGGAGGGTAGGTGGGAAGCGGCAGGCCCTGAGGTGCGGGAGATGTGCGGTGGGTGGGTGGGATCCCCGCGCCCACCGCGGCCTCGGGGGTGGCTCAGTAACTGCCAGGCTGCTGGGGAGAGCTTCCGGAAGCGGTGGGGCTCCGTGCGGGGCTGAATCGGACCGTGGCGGGAAAGCCGCCTCAGGGGGGAAGGGCGGGCGGCAGTGCGTGAGGAGCAGCGCTTCGCCGGGGAAGTGGTGCAGCAGCGCCAGCAGAGCTGTTCGCTCCCGAATGGCGGTGTTTTTATCTTGAATTGCGTGTTTTAGACTTGATCTGCCCCCAGGAGCTTCTACTAGTACGGTTACTTGTATTCGGAGAGGTGCAACTCTTCATGATCGTGATTAAGGTTACATTTATGCTGGGTGAGGTGTAGTAACTGTCCATGAAAGTGACCTGTATGTGCAAGATACGGCTTACATGACAGAGTAAAATACACTTAGTGACTTTGTGGTTCAGGACAACCAAGTAACTGTGCTGGCAGCAATGGGGGAAGCAAGTAGGGACTGAGGCTAGCAGGAATTAAGATATTTCCTGTATCTTGGCCAAAGGGGACATTGAACAAACCGTTCTCCAGCCTGTGATCTACATGGGGTCTTGTTAGGAAGCTATACAGACTGTAAACGTCTGAAATGTGTTATGCGTATAAATATATAAACTAAAGAATATTTAATCTTTCCACTGCTTTTCTGTCACAGCAAAGCTAAGACTTCCCACTGTGTTGCTGTTACGGTGAATAAAATAATTAGATTTTCTAGTGCCTGCCTTCTAGTGAACTATAGCTGAAAGAGAACAGTAGCTGAATAAAGTGGTATACACCATTCATATATAATCCCTACAGCACCATGGAATTGAAACTTCATTTAAAAAAAAGAAAAAAGAGGGAATTATCTTTCTAAGCCTGCAAAACGAGACAGTCTCATTTTATACGTTACTTTTTTTTCTGTTACACTGACAAAATCATCATATGCTTGCTTTCACTTAAATTACTGGAATGATGGCAGTTTGTATCCATAGGAAGTTTTAAAACAGACGAGCTTCCGGAGGGGGGAGGAAATGAAGTTTCTCATCTTTAGAGCTGCGCAGGAAAGCTTGTCAAGACAGTACAAAAGGAGGGAGCAAAAACAGCGTGTGTAGAAGGTAGACACGGCGTGCGTTTATGCGTATGTTTGCACACAGGTTGCTTGGTGAGACCTGAGCCGTCTCATCCTCAGCCGATTTTGCGTCCTGCAGTTGGCATCTCACAGCATTACCAGCAGCGTCGTCAAAACCAACATCGTTTGAGCGAGGCAGAAGGCAGAACCCCGGCTGGATTTAAGTGCTACACGCCCCCACCTCCTTGTTTTGCAAGCTGGCCTCGTGTATAAACCTGTGTATAATTTATATGCACACGCATATTTATAAAATAACTCCAGATCTGACTATTTCCCTGCCTCAGAAGCCTTAAATTTAAAAAACAAACAAACAGAACTTAAAAAAACCCCTAAGCTGCGGCGGGGAAGGCAGTTGGGTTGCAGCAGGAAGCGGAGGTCCCGGCGGGGAGCACAAGGGCCGGACCGGAGCCCGGCTGCCGGGCA
>JAAWXA010000022.1:5206461-5295693 GCA_038090715.1 Florisuga fusca
GAGGAGGGAGAAGGAGGGGAGGGCAGAGGGCAGGCGCGGGCAGCGGCGCGTGCGCGCGGAGAGGCGGTTGAGCGGAGCCGTTAGGATGTCGCGTTACGGCCGCTATGGAGGCGGTGAGTTCCCGGGGCGTTGCGAGGGGCGGGCGGCTGCGCGGAGGGGAGAGTGAGGGAGGTCTGCGGAAGGGGCGATTGCCGCGGGTAGCGGGGCGGCCGGCGACAGGGGAGGAAAGAAGGCGAGGCCGCCGTGGCTGCCGTCTCGTCGCCGCCGCCATTTTGCGTCAGCGGCCGTGGGGGAGGGGGTGCGCCCGCGCATGCCGCCGCTCGTGGTGAAGGCGGGAGCGGTTCTCTCGAACAAGATGGCGGTGCCCCGGGGGGCAGGGATGGGCGCACCCCCTCCGCTCGGCGCCTCGGCCCGCTTTTGCTTCAGCACTGATACCCGTTTCGCTCCCGGCAGAGACCAAGGTGTACGTGGGGAACCTGGGCACGGGCGCGGGCAAAGGCGAGCTGGAGAGAGCCTTCAGCTACTACGGGCCCCTGAGAACCGTGTGGATCGCCAGGAACCCGCCGGGGTTTGCTTTCGTGGAATTCGAAGACCCTAGGGATGCTGAAGATGCTGTGCTCGGCCTCGATGGGAAGTACGTCCATACTTGAATCCTTCTTGACTGCACTGGCAGCAGTTTCTGATCTCCTCGTACTTCACCAGTCATTGCTATCTGTTCTGTGTGTAAGGGATCACAGAAAAGTATTAAGGTGATTGATATGAATGATATCTTGCAGGATAATATGTGGCTCCAGGGTCAGAGTGGAAGTTTCAACAGGGATGCCCCGCCGCTCCCGTTACGACAGGCCTCCTGCGCGACGCCCCTTTGACCCCAATGACAGATGCTATGAGTGTGGTGAGAAAGGCCACTATGCTTATGATTGTCACCGCTATAGTCGCCGAAGAAGGAGCAGGTACGTGTGGGGCCAGAGTGGCTGTGTTGCTTCACCAGTTCACTTTTGTGTAGCTCTTGTTAGCAAAGAACAGAATGTTACGCCAGTTTTCTTTAAACTTTTAAAGCTAGAATAAATGTATAGGTATATATTTAATTTTTTGCTATTTCTATAAAATGTTAATATCTTAATAATCAACCTGGTCAAAACCTTTCAGGTTTCTTCGTTTGAGTCAGTCGCCTTGATTCAGAATGTCACGAGCCTTAAGATTTCATGCTGAGGCGCCTTGCAAATCCGACACTTAAGATCCTCCTAGACCTTGAGGTGATCAGCATAAGAGGCCAGATCCCCTCGAGCCATCTACACGTAGCTTCACCTTATTCTTTAAGGGCAGAAAATTTGAGACGGTGATCGCCGTAACAGTAAATTTGGCTTTCAATTGGGGCCCCCCTCCGGTTTAGAAAGAGGAACACCAGATTGACCACATTCCCACCTAGAAAAATCTTCTTGCGTCAATCAAGCCTCACCCTGGCTCATTGGGCTGTCAGTTTGATCGTCGTTAGATTGAAGAGAACACCTAGATGCAGCGATCGGCTATAGATACTTCTAGATCGTCTAGATCTGCTAGACCTTGGGCCAAAGAGGGTCGACCTGCAAACTTGCAAGGTTTATTTTAAATACGCATTACAGTGTTTTCTATTCTAATGTAATTCTGCAATGTAATTCAGCTTTTAACATTTTTCTAGGTAGTAAAATGCTCAAGACAAGTAGGCCCAGAGATTTTTCCAATTGACAGATGCTATCGGTGTGGTTGTGTTGTTTCGGTTTGGTTTTTTTCATTGATTATTTTTGTTTGTTTGTTTGTTTTTTCTTTTGTTTTGTTTGTTTTTTTTTAAAAATTGTTTTTCTCTTTTATTTTTAGTTTTCTGAAATGAGTTTTGACTTCAGCAGGGCCTCACATGCACTGATTGCTGCAGCTGTTTCCTAATATTTGTTTTCTCTAACCTAAAACCAGGTCCCGGTCTAGATCTCGTTCAAGGTCCCGAGGAAGGAGGTACTCTCGGTCACGCAGTCGGAGTCGTGGTAGGAGGTAGGGGTTCTGGCTTTTGTTTTTCATGTTCTTTTTGTCCTTTCTCCTGTTTGCCAGTTTCTGTGATTCTTGTGAAAATAACTTCTAGTAATTTCCTCCCCCTTTGTCTCATAGGTCAAGGTCAGCTTCCTACCGCAGGTCCAGGTCAATGTCTCCTCGTAGATATAGATCATTTTCACCCCGCAGATCTCGGTCTGGTTCTTTAAGGAGGTCAAGGTATGTGGGTTTTTTATTAAGTCCACAACATTGTTGAAGGTAATGTAACTGTTGCAGTTAACATTAGGTTTCTATTGTGCAGTTTGGGTGTTTGCAGATACTCTCATGAAGTTGAGAGCTAATCTAAATGCTCTTAAAAGCTAGAAACTTCAGGGTATAAGTTGGGAACTGCAACTCTAACAGTTACAGCCTTGGTAAGGTAGGAAGCCCTATATAAGGTGTGAAGTTACAGCCTTGTTATGGCTTCCTACTTCTGCTTCAAGAACACAAGGAGTAGTTACGCTTATTTGACCAGGACAGTGGGATTTCTTATGTGGGTGGTAGTGTTAGCCATATCTACTGTAGCTTTCTATGAAGAAAAGATATTTCTGTAAAACCTATAGTTGCTACGAAATTCTCTGGGGTCAGTATCATAACAGTCAAAGAACACTATCTCAGCTGTCTGAATCTCTTAATAGTAGTTCAACTTTCACTGCTTTTCCCCAGATCTAGGTCCAGATCACGTTCAAGGTCCCGGTCTGTCGTATGGCCACGAAGCAGGTAAGAAAGTTGTTTTAATTCAAACCAGCAATAGTTTTAGAGATTTTGTTTGTGTCTGTTTGTGTTGGTTTTTTTCCAAAAAACAATTTTTTTCTGTGTGACTGGAAGAGGTTGTGCAGGATAGCAGTATTCAGGCTAAAAGTTTATAATTTTTGCCTTTTGGCAGTCTAAAGTAGCTGTCAATTTCTTGTAATACACATGAATTTGGTCTGTGACTACTGTATGTAGTCTATGTCTACATAGCAAAAAAGGCATCTACATGATTTAAGATCTGTGGAGAGAAGTTTTGAAAACTAGTTCATGCCTCTGCATGTGGAGACTGCTTGAGCTTGTGTCCTGCAGAATGCTGCTTAGGTTTTTCTTGTCAAGTTCTTTTGTAAATCCCAGATGCTGGGGGGAGGAAGGAAACGCTGAGATGGTTGTACCACTGCTGACTGAACTCCTGCTCACAGCTTTTCAGCTTTGTCATCTCTTGTTCTGAGATCAACTTAAACTGCCGTAGTGCTAAGAACTACATTATGTGGTGTAGGACACCTGACTTGTGAGGTTTGGAGAGCTAAATGAGCAGCCATGGGTTGTGTTTTGAAGGACTTCTCTGGCATGTGGCCCTGGTTTTATGGGTTAGGATGTTTTCCCTGCTGAAATGGAAGCTCAGGAGAACAGTTACGAAGTGAATGCTCTTGTTATTTTCCTTTATCCTTTGTCATAAGTCTTACCTGGAAGAAGAGTGAAAGGTAGGATAAAAGTGTGATGGAGATGAGAGCTTTAATAAAATTGGAAGAAGTCATCTTTTGTTTTGGATTATAACAGGAGTTTAAAAAAAAAAATGTTTTGCTTAGGGGCTGCCTGCTGCTTAAGGACTTGAGCCTTGAGCCTTTAAGGGGATGGTGATGATTATTGGTAGGGCTGTACTGAGTTATTATTCGTCCAGGCCTGTAATGCAGGACATGACTAGCCAGGCTCAAGTTGCATGCCACTGGAGTGGGAGAGTCTGGATACTGATGATGTTGCTTAGTGACTTCTAGTTCTGGGACACTCATGTTCCTGCATGAAAGACTAGATACTGCTAAAATTTCTGAGGAATACTGACTTGGCATAGGTCTTCAGATGCAGTGGTGACATAGTAGTTCAGGACTAGAATTATAGAAGTATTGTGAGAAATTTTTTTGTGTTAGCCAGTGTGTTATCAGTGCTGCCTATGGAGCTTTTGATCTGCAGTCCTGCTTTGTTGCTGTGCCTCTCAGAAGGAGGATTTGCCAGCAGTTCTTGTAAGATGGTGCTCTTGTGTGCTTCCTTTCTCCATTTTTTTACCAAATGATACAAAATACAAGTTCTGGATAGTTGTGATCAACTCTATCCTGTGTAACTGTGATGGAGTAACAAAACTACTCATCATCACCTGTGGTAGGTGACAATGGCTTAGCATAGTTACCAGGAAGTTTTCAAAGCAGTGCCATAAAACTCTTTAACTTACGCCAACAATGTCCACATCATATATTTGGAAGTTAATGAGCCAGGTAAAGGTGAATCTTGATAACCCCTTAACAGACAGTTCTGAGGAGAAATAAAATTTTTGTACTTCTTTTGTTATCTGTTAAGCAACTTGCTGTATTGAACACTAGACTTGCTGATGTTCAGTATTACCATGTGCCTGAATTCTGACATTCTAGGATGACACATTTGCTAAGTAACAGCAAATATTTTAGTTGGTAAAGTAACATGATAAATAAGGGAGGAAAGTCTCACTGAGTAAATTTTAATAAACTGGGAGTAGTTTACACATCAGTAGCCAGATACCAAAGAGAAAACTGAAACGCTGATTTCATTGGGATAGCTGATGGAAAAGCTAGATTATACTTGAACGAAAATTGCACTGGGAGCTTGATCTGAAGAATGCATTGGGTTTTAGCACCATCACCTTTCCTTGTAGTTCAGTGCAGGCTTTTAATGTGCTGTTACAGGATTTTCTAAGATGGCACTTGAAACTACTCTTTGCTTTACAGAAAGGTTACTTGCAGATGGATAGAGAAAGTATAGGAGTTGGGTACAAGTGTTGTGGAAGTGGTAGCTGAAGCTTTGCTGGGGAGCTTCTTGTGCTTATGCTCTTGTCTTATAAGCAAAGTCTAGAATATAAGAGCTGAAGTATTTTCCTGAAATGTCACAAGAGAAGTCTGCAGCACCAAAGCCTTCGTCTCTGGTTTGTCACGCTGTGTTCTATGAATTTGCTGTTGCTGGTTTAGCTAACTTTCATTGTATGTGCATGCCACTGGCTGCTTTGCTGAGCTTTATTTTTCTCCTGTTATAGGTCTGGGTCCCATGGTAGATCTAAATCTGGCTTACCTGCTAAAAGGTGAGCGTGTAAATACAACTAGCACTCAGTTTTTTCTTGGGTTTTTTTTTTTTTTTTGGTCATCATTCAAAAATCTCTGCTTGGGCCAGTATTTCAGTTGCATGTGGAAGAAGTTTTTTTGTGTGTTTGGGTTTGTGTTTGCTTGTTTGTATTCATTTGTTCGGGTTTTTTAAATAGCTGAGTTGAAAATATTTTTCATAAATTATTTTAATGTATTTTTTTATAGCTGATTTTTGTGGAAAAGTAGGAAAATCTTCCAGAAGGCTTGTGGACATAGGCTTTTGCTTAACCTGAAACTGTGACAAAAAGCCATTGTGACAGGATTTGGGGCGTGTATTTCCCTTTCTTTGTTCTCAACTGCAGTTCTCAGTCTTCCTTACTGTCATCTACTTGATTCACTGATCCTGCTCTGCGGGATTACTGTCATCATTTTATCGTGGTTTTGAAGAAGTGTTGCTCTTTCCCAAGGGCTTCAACTCTCAGCAGTTTTCAACTGCAGTGTGTTGCTTAAAAGTAATTTGGTATACTTGCTATCAGCAGCACTGAGGGTCGTGGCTATTAATGTATTTAGCAACATCAAGCTTCTTACTGTTTTTTAAATGGTCAAAAGTGGTTACTGAGTGGATAGAAATTTATCGCACTGATTGTTTTTGTTTGGTGTTTTTTCTTTTTTTTTTAACAGTCGCTCAAAGTCCAGATCACCATCTCCAAAGAGAAGGTAGGAATATCTAAAATTGGAGTGTCCCATACAGTTACATAGAACTAATATCTGCAGTGGTTGCTACAGAAATTAATTTGTGACAGGATAAAAGCTTGAATACCTGTTTAACTTGTGAATTATGAATTGTTACGTAATCTTGTTATGGAAAGATGGAAGTTTTATGGTCACTGCTGGTAGTCAAAAAGTCGTGGCAGTAACTCTAAAGTACACCCTTAACTGAAGTTTTAAAGGACAACAGAAATGGGGGCAAATGAGAATAAACTATCCCCGAGTTCCTGAGTAATGTAGAACTGGGGAAAGAAGTGAATAATGTAAGGTATGGAGCAAACCTGGGTATGTGGTAGTATTGAATTCCTGCTGGTGGCTCCTCACAACTGGCTCCCACTCGGTTGCACAGCTTCCAAGTTTTGCTGTGTACTGTGAAGAGGCAAGTTCTGTGTAACCAGAGAAGTAAGTGCTGTAATTGACATAGTCTTGAGATTGTGCCTCATGGTTAGCCCTAAACTGGAGCTGTGTAGGTTATGGCAGAGTAAGAATTCCTCTGCACAGGTGGAGTGCAGGCTCCAAGGTGCCTTCTGAGAAGGCTTGGTGTCTCACCTGCCTGCTGATGTCTCTTACTCTGCTCTTTTCAAGCTTAAAGCTGTAACACTTATTATTCATTAACTGTATATGAAGACAGTGTGGGGAGGGGCATTATAGGTGGGAGGAGGAGGGCTTCTGCACAGAGGAAACCCAGGGGGTTAGCACACAAAGTTTCTGTTGGTTTTGCTGTAGAAATTGCTTTTAATCTTTTTCTTTCCCTTTCAGTCATTCACCATCAGGAAGCCCTTGAAGGAGTGCAAGTCCTGAAAGAATGGATTTGAATTAAAAAAGTTAAAGAAGAAAATTTATTTTGTTTACATTATTATAAGGGATTTTGTGGTGTCTTTATAAATGCAAGGGCTCAGTCCTAGAAGGCTGTTTCTATTGACTAACAATTGGCATGAATCTGGATCCTTTAAAGTCTTACAAGTAGACTGCAAAACTTTTCTGTTGTGTTAATGTTCTGTGATCTGGAAATACTGGGCTTTTTTTATTGGCGCATTGAAATAAACTGTGCATTTCTAACTAAGAAATATTTTGTGATAACCCAGCTGTTTCTGTTAATATTGGGGTAGCTGAAGCAGGTCAGATGTTGCTCTGGTGAAAAACAGGAGGCAGGCTGTTACAGACCCTTGTGAATCAAATGTTCTGCAGCAGCTGGTCAGTGGCTGTCCTGCAGGACTTTGTTCTCACATGGCACCAGGCAGACTGAAGAGTTCCCAGAACCAGCTGTCATTCCTACTGTTCAGTCTTGAATGTTATGGTGATCTGTACCTTGTGTTTGTATTTGAACCTCCTCAGAGCTCAGTGAAACTGAAAAGCTGTCTGGAGGTGCTTGTACACTGGAGGATTTGACTTACAAAAATGTCTACAAAGGGCATTAACAGATGAAGAAAACAAAATGTGTGAATGCTGGTCTCTGTCTGTCTGTCAACTAAAGGACCAGTGACCTTCTCACCTGAAGGTAATTGGAATGATTCTGGAATGTAAACTATTGAAGTAAATATTTTTAGAAATTTCAATTTTATGTCCTGGTTGACCACATAGTTCTACTTTGTGATACTTAAGATAAATTGGCAGTTCTGGTGCAGAAGATACTACATTTGATATGATTTTTAGGAAATTAAGGCTTTTCTTGCAGTTTGAAGGTCTCAGATAGAACAGAAGGTAATGTTTAAGTAGCAGTACATATGGGGAATCAAGAGCTCACATTACATGTACCTGACCTGAACTGTCTGGTCACATCTTTGGCAGCAAATTCCCAGGAATTGCTGCTGTCCTGATCAATTGTTGCTTTGGGAAACTGGATTGTAGCAGCCTGTATACAGATGGCCCCTGTCTTGCCTCCATGGATATGTTACTGAAGGATTTAATACAAATATGGTAAATGAATGCAATGTATTTGCTCGTTTGAGTTTTCTTTGCATCTGATGTAGCTTCTGTCAGACCGGTAAGGAAATCAGACTACCTGATGATTTTGACTTGTCTTCCTTGCCGTTTGTTCTGGCCTACGTTGGTGTGTCTTCCAGGCTGTGGGGGACAGTAATTCTCTTGGGGCTTCTAATTTGTCAGCAGTGGGTTAACACTACTGATAGAGCAGAGCACTGCAGTTTGCATGGGTATCCAGCCCCAGGTTTTCAGGTCAACGTTGATCATTGTTGCTTTGTCCAAGTATGAGAAGAATGACAATGAGTCTGTATCTGTGACTTCATAGAGACTCTGACTCTGTATTACAGCATGTGTTTGTCTTGTTCCTGTTGTCCTCTCTCTCCCCCTTGTTTGTACATTTTAGTGCATTGGTGCTTAGCAGCTAGGTAGCTTTCCTTGCTGGTGATGCTTCAATTAATATTTTGTTGTAGCCATAGTCCATCATAAGCTTCAGAAGAGGGGGCTGGAAGTCACAGCATTAAGCTTGGGTGACCCAAAAGCCATTGCTAAACAGTGCTGGGGGTTCAGTATTTATTGGGTTACCTTCCCTCTGCCCCATTGCACCAGTGGTACAATTACTCCATGCAGCAGTGCTTTCAGAGAGGTAGCTTCTCTTTTTAACTCTGTACTGCAGAAGCAAGCTGACTCCACAATAAACCTGTAGATCAAAACTCTTCCAGTGATAACTTTCTTCTTCAGTCATTCCACTGTATCAGTGTGAGGAGAGAGGTTGGGGCTCCATCCCTGTGCCGAGGGGTAGAGGAGAGGGTTTACCAGGGGGAAGGTTTGGTCAGCATGAGGGAGGGAGGTAGCTCCTATGAAGGAGATTGGAGAAGGAAGCAGGCTTCAGCAGTTGCTAGAGGGGGGGGTCGGCTCCTCTCATACCTCACAGGGGAGCCCTTTGGTCATTAATGGTAGCACTGGCTGCATTTCGTGTTCATCATCTGCTTTTAACGTGGGTCTCAGCCTCTTTGCTGTCTCCCAGGCAGTTGATGCTGTGCAGTGTGCTACTGGGGGAGCACAGCAGGTAGGTGCCAGCTCTGCCTCTGCTCTTCACCTGGAGGGGCTACACGGCCTTTACCCTTACAGGTAAACAAAAATGAGATGGAGTTACGTGGCCTGGCACTGGCTGCAGGGGCTGAGCACAGCTGCTGAAAGAAGCAATAAAGCCACTGTGCCAAGCGATTTCTGGGAAGTTAGCCTGTTCTAGCACTAGTGTTTAGAAATCCTCCTCAAGGAACTGATGGCACTGCAGCCCCGGGGGTGAGGCATGAGGGCTGTGCTCATATCTGGGGGTTTGTGCTTTGGTGCCTTCTCGCTCAGTTTGCCACCAAGGCTTGGCACAAGAATGTTCCACAAGCCCTCTGTCCAGCAGGGTGGATGCTGGTCATGATCACCTGCTACAGCATTGACTCACCGTCACTTCAGGACAGCTCAGGTGGAATTTAGCATATTCCTGAGGAGGGGGGAGGAGTCTGTACCAAGCCCCTGCCTGACCACCAGTTACCACCTAAACCAGCACTTTCTGATGGTTGAAGTCCTTTATTCAAGAGGGTACCCACTTTGAGTGTATGGAAGACTGAAGTCAAAAATGGAATCTCTTACTGCACAGACATAGTCTTTGTTCACCTTCCTGGCAGGGTGGCCAAGCAGACAGAAGCTATGCCCTGTCTAACAGTTGTGCTTCACACAAAGGTAATGGCTGACAACACACCCTGTGTGACTGAGCCCTGTTCCAATACCCACCCCCTCCAAGGACTCCTTGGCTTTAATGCTTCACTAAACCTTGGAGGAAAAAAAAAAAACAACCAAACCCAAGCATCCAGGTACACAGTTCGAGGGGCACAGTAGTACTGCTGACCAGAACTAAGCTAGGGAATCATTCAGCCTTCTGCAGTTCAATGTACCTGCAGAGGTACTGCATTCTACTTCACTGGTGTGTCAGTCTTAGGACTCCTGTCTTATTCCTCAAGGGTGTGTTGCTGTGAAACTGCTGCTACAAACATGGAAGTGCATCTTTTGAAATATCAAACTAGGCCCCAAAGCTGTGCCTCCTGCTCATCATTCAGCAGCCTGAAGACTATTTCTAGGCAGGCCTGGTGGAACAGTGTTTACTCTGGTTTTTACTTTCACAGCTGACAGAAAAATGATTTCACTTAAGGCACTTGCTGTCACTTCCAATTGCTAGCACATCAAGCAGCTCAGCTTTAGCAATGCTCAGCATTGCAATTAAGCAATCTCAAAGAGAAGAAGTAACATTATTATTACTGTGGCATTTGGCCACTCACTTTTGTACCAGTCCACTCCCCAGAGCAGGAGTTGGGTTGAACATTCCCAGCAGTGGGGCTTTTAAGTGTGCAAGGTGTCAGGACTGACACCTACAAGCGGAGGTTAATGGTGAGCAGTACTATCCACCCAAGCATCCATTTTCAATGCACTACAGCAGCTTTTCTACTCATTCCCAGAACAGGGAGGGTGGGAAAAGCCCAGCTTCCAGGGTATAAACATCCACACTGTAACCAGAACAGCCTGGGCTGATCCAACAGGTTAGTCCACCTGAAAAGACAAAGTCTCTTCTCCAGTGAATGCTCTCTACATACATTTCAGAACCCCTTGAGGTGAACTAGAAGGCACTCACCTTTTTAAGGGCTTTGGGCTGAACCATAAGGAAATCAATCCCTGGTCAGCCAGGACTAACTATCTCAGTAAAGTCTTTTTACCAAAATGTAGCAGTGCATTTAAACCCACTTGGGCTCAGCTTATGATGTCACACGTGCCACCTCCAGACACCAGCAGTCATTTTTGTGACCAGAAAACACTACTGCTAGTACACAGCCTCATGGAAAAAACACTTGGCTTTCTCACTTGGAGGTTTCTATTCCTCCTGGCACATGTGACATTTCCCCATTTCCCAGATTGTACTGTAAAGCCACCTTTCAGTGAGCGAGCTCTCTGAAAACAAAGGAAACAAACAAACAAACAAACCCAAAAACCTTGTAATAGTACAGTTGCCAACTTGGTCTTCCAGAGATCAACTTTTTGGTTTGGGAGAACAAATGCATCAAAACACTGATGTTACTTGGTCTGTTCTCAGGCAGTAGCAAACACTGAGTCTTTATAGAAAGCAGCTGTAAAGTCACTGCGTGGTCACAAGCTTTACAATCATACCAATGATCCGAGATCCACGGGGACACATGCATAAATCCATACTGGGATTCTTGATTTTGTCCTGCAGCAGCTGGTCTAGTTCACAGCGCAGCTCTTTCACCAGCTCAGCCACCTAACACAGAGAGGTAAAACAGAGGTGAGGGTAAAGCCTGTGAAATGCACCTCCTGCAATCCAAACACAGCCCTGCAGCACCCCCAGGATTATCCTGCCCTTACCTGGTGAGAGGCAGCCACAAACCGGATCCATCCATCATCGAGTGAAATGACATATTCTCCCTTCTGCAGCTGGATGTGAACCTGCCCACCTCCAAGCAGGACCAGGGGGTACACTGATACCATGCTGCAGTCCCGAATGAACACGCGGCTGGTCTTGATTTTCTCATGGTACACCAGGTAGGGGCTCTCAAAGTGCCTTGTCTGGAACAGGCGTGCAATGTCAGTGCTCAAAAGCTACATCTCTGCCTACCTGCATGACTAGCAGACTCTCTCTGACCTGTAAGAGCTGCCAATTTGTTAGCTATTCCCCCCCTTGCTCCTTCCTGCTTTGCTGTGAGCATGTGAGAAATCAGCTAATTCAGCAATATTGCCTCAAGACCCCAAGTTCTGCATTTCACACATTTTCCCATGTGTGTTTTGTTATGCTCTTTGAAAGCAAGAGTGATGAACAGTTCAAAGCCTTTGTCACTCAAACATGTTTACCGATAAAACCCCCCACTCTTAAACCAAGTGATCTGTGCCCTGCAAAAGCAATGAATCATCACATTTGGAAGCAGACTTCATGAGACAAATATTACCATATATCATGGCAGAAAGAGGAAAGCTCTTATTTGAATATTGGCTATTAAGTTGGAAAGGAAATTAACTTCAGAGTATAAGTAACCATGAAGAAACAAGCCACAGTATGTTCCCGAGTTATTTACCAGTAAGAGACAAAGCCTGGGGAGGAGGGGGGGGGGAAGTCATCTACACATATGAAGGTGCTACACACATGCCTGAAATTTCAGTCAGTACCAAGGAGGAGCCAGGGGAGGACTGAAACTGCAACATTTTTGCATGCAGCATTGCAGATGCAGCTTAAGGAAACATGAACTGGGGCATTACTGCATCTGCTAATTTCACTCCAGCAGCTGGAGTTTAAGACTGTCTCCCTGGATACACAATTAACTCCGGAATGAGACATTATTTACAATCCCAACAGGGGACTGTTCAGTTGTAGGGACCCTCCACTGTAATTTTAACTGCTCAAGCAAAGGTGACTTCTTTTATAAGAAAGAGCATGCTTTGCAAAAAAAAAAAAAGAATCCTGACCTGATAATTCACAGATGAAGGGTGAATGTGAACATAACCATCATTTTTGGTAACAAACTTCAGCTCTTCTGCTTTTGGTTGCATTTTGACTGCTCCTGTACTGGTTTTCTGGTATTTGCCCTCTGGCTTTTTCACCTGTATGGTAAGATAAAAAGGTATAAAAGTCTGCTGTAAGAGAAAACCTTTTTAACCTATGTTTTAATTTTATCAAAACCCAGAAATTCTCAAGTAGTAACATAACAAGTCACTAGAGACAGGTACCACACTCTGGGTACTGTCTAACCTTGAATGTTCATTTTGAACCTCAGCCTTCTAAAAAGCTGTAATTTAAAGCAGCTTCTTAAGAACATCTGCTGCTGGCTTCTGAGTGATGCTAAAACCAGCCTGTGGGAACTGCAGCAGTCTCAAGCAATACAGACTGGAGTTTGGCTTCCTGGCTCTATTGCTACAAGGAACAAGCTTTGGCTATCTAAGCCATGCTAAAGGCTGCCACAATCAGCCCAGACTGAAAGCAGGCTGCGTGTGAAAGAAGAAAGGAAAAAAAAACAAAAAAAGCGCATTCTTTTACCTGGACAACATTGGGATACAGCGCAGCACACAACATAGCTGAGATCAGCTTGATGTTCTCTGCATTAGAATTTGCCTGTGAAATTAATGCATACATTAGGTTTTCTACAGGTAAGTCTGTAAAGGTTTAGCTGTGCTTCTGGAACAACTGAATTATTGGAACTGGTTTACTCTTATAGCTGGGCTTTATAGGGGAGGACCAGTTACTGCTCCTAAGGTCTCAGGCTAGACCTGGACTGTGTTCCCCCCACTATCCATGGAGTAAATTGACCATCTTGATGTGGTCACAGAATCACAGAATTATTCAGACTGGAAAGGACCTCTGAGATCACCAAGTCCAACCCTTAATCCATTACCACCGTGGTTACCAGACCATGGCACTGAGTGCCACATCAGTCTCCTTTTAAAAACATCCAGGGACAGAGAATCCACCACCTCCCTGGGCAGCCCATTCCAATGCCTGATCACCCCCTCTGTAAAGAATTTTTTCCTAATATCCAATCTAAACCTCCCCTGACAGAGCTTAAGTCCATGCCCTCTTGTCTTACTGGTAGCTACTTGGGAGAAGAGACCCCCACCTGGCTACAACCTCCTTTCAGGGAGTTGTAGAGCGTGATGAGGTCTCCCCTGAGCCTCCTCTTCTCCAGGTTCAGTCAGTGCTGAACCTAATTGTTCCATATGGTCTGGCTACAAAGAGAAGGCCTGTCTCCAAGAGAAAGCAAGCAGAAGTTGTCTCAATGCACAGTGAGACTCTACAACTACCAAACCCCTTATCACTTCATCACAAAGCATTGGGTGACCTCTGGTTCTGGAGGTGCTGCCTTCTGAGGATTGTCCACAGAGGTGAAATATGTCACTGCCTGCTCTGTAATGTAATTTAGTTCCATAAATGCAGTTGGCACTAATCCCAACATTCGGGACAGGTCGTGAGTCAGACATGTCTTCTCACCACTTACTGACTTCTAATGTATCAAGTCAGCAGTGTGTGACTTAAAGCAGCAGGTTTCAGCTCATTTCCACATGTGGGCCTGTTCTTCCTGAGCACCTAAGGATTCATGCCATGGAGGCAAGTGCCAGCACATCCGATGTACAGGAAGAACAGAGCAGGCAGCAGGTGACAATTGCCACTATGATTCTTCAAAGCCAGGCTGTGGCAAGCAGCCCACCTGGCACACAGGTCAAATGAAAAACTGAAATGCTGCTGAATTACCTCTTCTCCAGTGGCATCCAACACGCCGTCGCCTCTCTGAGCCCACTTCTTCTCAATGTCTCTGGCTCTTAAGCCTTCCTTCACAAACCCAATGTCAGAGAGCAGCTCTGTGAATTGCCGTTTCAGACTGGCAATTTCCTACAAACAGACAAAGGGCCATGATGGGTGACAAACAAATCAAGGACAGTCTTCACCAGCTGTTTATTTTCATCACTAGGATTCTGCTGGTGTCTCAACCAGTGCCTGTGAAAGGCCACAAAAACTGACTTACCTGAAGAACTCTTCCTGACAAAAAGTTCTCCTTGCAGTAGTTATAGCTTGCCTGAGAGCCCTCTTTGATACTTAAACGCCATCCCTAATGGAAAGAACGGGAGGAAATCCTTAATAAAATATTTCAGCTTGAATCACAAGCACATCACAAAACTCTGAGAGAGGCTTCTGAATTTTATCTCACCTTATAGGCCTGGAGAAGAGCCAGGTAGTCACTGTTTCCTACTGCAAACTGTAACTTCTTTTTGTTTGCTTCTTCCCTTTTATCCCATGGTGACACCTAGACAGTCAGTAACAAATTGTGTGTGTTCATTCTCTCACAATTTAGAAAAGCCACTACAAGAGCTGTTTGACATAAAATCTTTGCTATTTTCAAAGCAGCTCACAGAGATCAGAATGCAAATTTTCTCTGTGGGTAACAGAAAATTAAAAATTCAGAGCCAAAGTGAAAGTGAACACACAAACTGAGATCCAAAATGAACCCTGCAGTCACAACTCAGATATGTCAGCTTCATCATTATCACTGTTTTCTACTTATTTCCAATTGCTTCTTACATTGCCCAGTCTTTTCCTATTTTTTTTACACCAAATTTAATCAAAATGGACTGGCTGTACGTCTTAATTACAAAACTAATATCCTGTCTGTTTCTAATGTTCATTCAGATTATAAATAACATATGTGTCACTGCTGCATGCCTTTCATCTTCTGCTTATAACTTGGCTTCTTAAATGAGCTCTCATTAATGTATCACTGGAACAGGTTGCCCAGGGAAGCTGTGGATGCCCCCTCCTGGGAGGCCAGACTGAACGGGGCCTTGAGCAACCTGATCTAGTCAGAGGTGTCCCTTTCCATGCAAGGGGGTTAGAACTAGATGATCTTTAAGGTCCCTTCCAACCCAAACCATTCCATGACTCTTTCTCAACTACGCAGGCTGAAAAGGAGAACTAAAACACTCAAGTGTAGTGTAGTGTAAGCTACCAACAGTGCTTTGCTGCTGCAAGAACACACACCCCTTTCAAAGCTGGGTTATGTGGTTAAGAATACTTACAAAAGGTGACTTGAAGGCCAGACTGGCTGCTATAGTTAGAGCAGGATCCAGGCAGCGGAAGATGGTGCCAAAGAGCATCAGCTTGCCAATTCTGACATCAACGGGTAGGGAAGCCAAGTGGTATCCCAGAGGGGTGAGCTCTTCATCTGGAGTTAATGCTCCTAAGTCTTGCAGTCGCAGCTTTGATGCCCGCAAAGACTCAGTTCTAGGGGGCTCAATCAGTCGTGACAGGACAAAGTGGAGACTCTGAGCCGAAAACATCTCTAGAATCTTAATTCTTAGGAGGAATACAAAAAAAGGGGAGGAGAAGGGAGAAAGGAGAGAGGGAGAAGAATAAAACCACAAGCAGTTTAGTTCCTTACACAGGACAAAAAACACCAAGCTTTTCTAAAAACAAAACAAAAAACATGCTTCTAAGAACATACTCCTTAGAAAAGGGCCTGTAACACATTTTGTCAGGAAACAATGTGAAACAGTGTCTGGGGGGCAGTGCAACTCATCCAGGCTCACAGAGTCCGTAAGAACAGATTCCTACTTAGCATTAAGTTTTTACTGTAAAAAATTTATTTGTTTTGTTTCCTTTTTGTGCAAAGGGATGCACAGCATACAGCAGGGGTAGGAGGGCCTCTCCATTTAGTATTTGCATAATGATGGTGCTTGATCCAGGATGTGGCTTTACTGCATTATGCAGCACAGAAACAAAGCAGAAGAGTTTACAGCCTAAAGGAACAACCATTTACCATGGGTCTGGAGTACAGGAATACAGCTGTCTTCCCTGGTTATCTAAGAGATCCTTTTTCCTAGGAATAGGTGAGAGCTAAGGAATGTGAAGAAGGCCAGATGGAATTGGTGGAGGGTGCAGTTGTCATGTGGGGCTCTGGATGCAGGTGATAGTAAAACAAAAGCAACCAGTCAGCAGAACCTTAGATCTCCAGAACAAGTTTCTTGGTTTCAGGATGTGAGAAAATACTGAGGAAACTACTTGGCAATGCCATTGCAGGTACTCCCTGCAGTATAGGAAGGACATTCCACACTGGATTTTTCAGGCAAGACGGGAACAACAGCTTACCTTAGACAAAGCTGCTCCAAGGGCACCCTTTGTATTTCTGGTAACTGTTGTTTTATAAGCTGATTGTTATAGTGATGGCTACTGAAAAGATGAAAGCAGACACCTGAGGCTACACGGCCTGCTCGCCCTTTCCTTTGCAGAGCATTGGCCTTGGACACAAATGTATCTTCCAGACTTTCCATTCCTTTGCTTGGGTCATACCTACAGAGAGCACAAAACAGGCTTACAGTCAGGAGTGCAGAGTGTACAGGCTGGAGGTCAAGCAGGCAGATGCTGCCAACTTCTGTATTCCAACCCCTGCACTTGGATCTGAGTCTAGCCTGGATTCCTCCACTTTGCAGAAGCTTTCTGCAGATTAAGTTCCTTCAAGTTTTTACCAGCTCTTTGGAAAGCTAAAGTGTGCAGATTCCCAGATCACAAAGCCCCAAGGAATAAATCACAGTACCTCTTCTCTTTCATTTTTCCAGAATCAATCACATAGACCACATCATCGATGGTAACAGATGTTTCTGCAATATTTGTGGAGATGATGATTTTGATAACTCCTGCAGGAGGTCTGAGGAATACAGACTGCTGTTCTTCACTAGACAGTGAAGAATGAAGTGGATAAACAACACACCTGGAAGGACAATATGACAGCAATACTCAGTGCATCTCCAGCCTTTTCCCTCTTGGGAACAATCTGCCTGCACGCACTTCTGCCCCAACAGTAACAGACACTGCCCACAACCATTCAAAGCAATAGAAAACCAGAAAAACTTTCTGCCATATCACCTCTACGACTCCAAATCACAGAATCATTTAGGTTGGAAAAGACTCCAAAGATCACTGGGTCCAACAGTTAACCCAGCACTGCCAACTCCACCACTAAATCCTGTCCCTAAGCACCACATCAACACATCTCTTAAATAGCTCCAGGGGTGGTGACCCAACCACTTCCTTGGGCAGCCTGTTCCAGTGCTTGATAACCCTCTTGGTGAAGAACTATTTTTCTAATATCCAATTTAAGCTCTCCTGGTGCAACCTGAGGTTGTTTCCTCTCATTGCATCACTTGTTACTAGGGAGAAGAAACCCAGACCCACTTCATTACAACCTCCTTTCAGGTAGCTGTAGGGAGTGATAAGGTCTTCCCCAGCCTCCTTTTCTCCAGACTAAGCAAACCCAGTTCCCTCAGCCACTCCTCATCAGGCTTGTTCTCCAGACCTTTCACCATGTTCATTGCCCTTCTCTGGACACACTGATCACTAGGGTCTGCAAGAACATCACCAGCTAACCTTCCTGAGAAGGAATTAAAAACCCAAAAAGACCAAGCCATTAAGATAGAAGAAAAGGAATTAAGGAATTACCCTGAGTGGAGTCAAGACCTTCACATCACAAGCTGTCTTACGCATTTAATAACTTTTACTTATCCCTGGATAAAGCCAAGCATTGTGCAGGAAGCTATTCTTTAATTACAGGTAGAGACTGATAGTTCTAAAGCTTTTTGGCCTTACCTCTTGCTGTGCCTGTTATTAAAAAGAGCATTACACTGAAGCTGTTCATAAAGCATCTTGATTTCTGCTAGACCAGGCAAAAATATCAACACAGCACCTATAAAGACACAGATTAAAAAAAAAAATGTTAAAGAAAATTCATTCAACAGAGAGGACAGCACAAGGGTCAAGTTAAAGGGTCAAGTTAAAACTCCAGCTCTGATTTGCAATTACTGAACAAAAACTACATAGGATGGAACATTCCCTCACCAAAGACTTCCCAGAGAAGACAATTCCCTCACCTTCCCCATCCCATGTATATCAGGGACTTTGTCACTCAAGTATAACTTCCCCCCCCCCCAAAATTGTCAGTAACTATAGAAACTCTGCATTTATCTCTCAAGGACAATAAAATTACCTGGGGGGTATGAATGTCTGCCAGCAACTATCCACTCTAGCAAGGCTTCAATTAATTCCAGATTCACTTTGTCCAAGTCCATGACAGACATTGTTTTCAACACTGCCTTGTCAACTCCTTGGGAAAAAGAAATCAAAACCCCACAGTAAGTCCATTTCTTGTAAACAAACAAGATATCTGCTGGATGCATTGAACCAGTGAAGCTGTATCTTGGTTTAAACAGCATGTGGCTTAAACCAGACAGGTGTGCAAGTGACACAACACATCACATTTCCCTTTCCATGCTTTCCTCTGTTTCAGCTCTTCCCTTCATTTTCCATGCCTTACTGGAGGATTCACGTCTGCTCTGGGCATAGCCTAGACCAGGATTCATCCAATAGCAGAAAAACAGGCACATGTACTTGTGGTAAGACAAGCTGAAAACCTTCATATGGCCACTTACCTCCATGACTAATTCATCCTCTTCTCCCTTTCAATGTTTCTTACATCTATGCAAAAAGACCCAAGTACTCCTGAGATAGTACATGCTTAGCAGGAATCTGCAGCCTTTAAGGAATGGCTCTCACTCAGTACCACTGTGGGGCTCACCACAAGGGTGTGCAGGCAGCAGCTCTTCAGGACTAAGCACAAGAAGATTTTTATGATGATGGAGTGGGAAGTTCATGAAGCCATTCACAGAGCGACTGAATTTCTCAAGGAAGGCCTGCCATGCTGAACTGACCTCCTTGAAGTGGGCTTATACATGCTGTGCTTTAAGTAAAGCTGCTCCAGCAATAACATAGAGAGAAGAAAGTAGAATTAACAAGGCACCTGAAAAGGCATGGAAAGGGACAGTAGCTGAAAACTGCCCATTTTCAGATGCTAATCTGTTTTCAGTCAAGATGTTTGCTCTAGTTTGAGAGAACAGTCGGTTGTGGATGTTGTTGTAAGCTGGCAGGAGGTTTCTGATCTCACCTAGAAGTAGTGACCTGCTTGACTTCACAAGTACAAAACTCCAAATTATATACATGCATTCAACATACCATGCTATATGACAACACACCACATTGGCTGGAAAATGTTACATATCAATGTATTAAGAAGGAGCTGACCTTTATATCGTGCAAGGAGCTGCTTCAGAGTTAATTTTTGGTCTGGGTCTGAGGCTCTGACAGCCATGTCAGAGTGTTCCAGAAGGCCAGCACGTCTTAGGTCCTCCTCTACTTCTTCAAATGCAGTTCTTTTTTGTCTTTCATTCTGTTTGTTTTCTTGCTTTGTCTTGCGCCTGTAGGGACTACTGTCCTCTAGAACATACCTGAACAGCAGAAGAACACTTAGTGGCATGGAAAGATGCCTAATAGTCTCTTTCTAGTAATTAGTTACACAGATAGGTCATCAAAAGCATTTATATATAAATCTGAGAAGAACTTTGTATTGCGTGTCAATTAATGAAATATGCAGTTCTTACAAATTTCACATGGAAAAAGGAGACAACAGCAGGTAGAAGCATGAGTCAAGTTTTTTTTAGCAACATATAGAAAATAGCAGTCACTGATGAAAAGTTTTAAAAAATCACCACCATGTCTGCAATGGAAAGGAAGTGTTTGGGATGAGCACTTCAGAAATAGGATACCAGCTATGGAAACCGATTAGTATACAGAAGAAAAAGACCAGAAAAGCAGTATTAGCAGGCAGAGAGCAATCAATATCAACACCACAGAACAGCTGAAAAGTACAAGGAAAATGACATAACAGAGCACAAATATGTAGTTTGTGCCCTAGGCACCTGTACTAGCTCGGGAAGGATGAAATGTGGTAAACTATAAAGACACACTAAAGTGAATGAGGCAGGTCTTTAAGCCAAATATGATTCCCTTGCACTGCTGTAAAAGGATTGAAATCCAACCAAAAAGGACTAGAAAAGGAATATCTGCTGGAACTGAGTCTTGGCTGGCATCTTTAATGGGCTGCACACTAGCCATGCCTTACAGTTCTGTATCAAAGAGGGTGCATGTGTAATGGGCTGTATCTGAAGCATCACACTCTCGGTGGATTCTCAAGAACAAATTATCATAAATTTCTAAAATTAGAGCATCTTTAGAGGTCTCCTGCCTTGTGCAGGAGTGGAGACCCCTTGGTAGACTGGGGGACTTTGTGTTGAACTATCTTGTCCTTTTTCAGCCTTCTAGTCTTTTGCTGACTGTAATTCAAATAGACTCAAGGATTATGACCTGTCCTTGGAAATCTCAGGATCACTAAAAATGACATCACATAGGGTTGGGAAAGTATAGACAGTATCAAGATCAAGTTGTCATTCCATTCTGGGAAGGCTTTTAAATGTCTTTTAAAAGCTGTGATGCAGAAGACTAGGACTGCCAACTTGATAGGGAAGTAGACAGCTCAGAGCAACAAGCTGTGACTCTCCAGTAACTACAAATGGTAACAGAAATCTGATACCAAGACTTACAAAAAGGAACTGTTTGGTGTTGTGCATTTTTCACCTTCAGTGCTGAAATCTACCTTCAGATTTCTTCAGTTTGCCAATGTCTAACGACCACTTTAACATGTAAAGCACAAGCACTGACAAACTCTTCACAGCAAAGGTCATCTTTCCTTGAATAGTTATGTGGTGTCTAATGCAGAAAGGTTTATTTTGGCATGAGATCCTAGATCCCACTGCAGTATAAAACATATGGTTTGAAGGCAGAGCTTTAGTAGACTCCAAGTCTGCAGGCGATGGGGAAGATTTGAGAGGATTAAATTTTTAAACTTACACAGAACTACTGCTGTCTCAAGGTCAGTAGTGCAAGCTCAAAGGCCAAATACATTTGAGAATGTTTGGCACTTTCATACCTTGTCATTGCAATCACATCTTCCAGAAAAAACTGATCCACAGGAAACGTTCGACCTGAAAGAAAACATAAGAATAAATCTACGTGCCACTCGACACGCAGGAAAGAGGAAAAAGACAGGAGAGGTAAACATTTCCCACAAGTCATTATGTCAGACACTGACTTCACAGCTGTCATCCATACTGCACTCTTCAACAAAATTTCTGGCTGGGACAAACAGTGGATGTTTGGATGTTTTCCAAGTGTGGTCTGGTAATATGGACTTAAAGTTCGAGGGGGGCTGCTAGACTTATGGGAACACATCCACTAGGCTATGTGTTTCTGACATGCTCCATGTAATGACAGCAATTTAAAAGTCACATTTGGCTAAACATTTGGATCCAGCTGTATCCTCTCACTGCTTCTTTTTTACCAGGATACAGAAGAGTCTGCAGCTGTGGTGAAACCAGTTGATGAAACTATGCCATACACACTATGTCATTTTTGTCTTTTGAGGAAGAAAATTCTGCTGGTATACAGACAGCACAAAAAAGGTTTAATTTCTCTCTCCTAAATATCACTGGTCTTTCCTTCCAAGCCCTTGGAATCATAGTTCTTGTATAAATCCTCATCTTGCCACTTAACAAATTAGCCCCTTGTACTTGAATTGAGGAACACTTTGGAAGCAAGAAAAACGGGAAACAACCCCCTAAAACAATGAACGTTTTCAGTGATATCAACAGAGGTAATAAAAATGAATAGTTTTCACCTGGTATGCTAATAATTGGACAGGAATGAAAGTATTGAGAAAAAAGCTCTGCATTCAAGGTGGCACTCATTAGTATAATGCGCAGATCTGGCCTCTGAACCATTATATCCTTCAAAACCAGCAGCAAGAAGTCACTGAAGAAAACAAACAAAAAGACATTTGAATATCTCCAGTGTTAACTTTCAGAGTCTCTTTTTTTTTTCTCCCCATTCTGTCCACCTTCCTGGTGTTTCCAAAAGCACAGCAATACCATCACAGAATGGCTGGAGTCTAATAATGCAGTAAATTAATGGAAGGCAATCTGCTTACTTTTTGATTTTCCCTTACTAGTGTCAGGATTACTTTCCAAATTCATTGAAGCAACAAAAAGTTCTAGCTGCCCTACAAGTTCATGACATTAACATCATACATGTACAAGAAGTACATTAGAAAACAAATTAACTCGAAGTAACTGATGAGTTTTGCTCCTCTTCCTCACTGGAATAGTTACTCAAACTTACTCACTCTTCCCAGCTCACTGAATATACCCCTACGTTTATATCTTCTGTGGTATGCCTGGAAGACTGGCTTGGAGTGATTTTAGTTGAGGAGGAAAAAGAATCTTGAAGAGATAAAAGCCCTCTTATGAGGCTAAAATATAATCTGAGCTGTAGAATAATGGGTCACAGACAAAGCCTACTGGAAACCCACTGCACTGCAGTGTTCCCCAAGGAAAAAATCAAAGAAAAGTATCCTCGCCACTGCAGGAAGCTGGAGCAGGATGGCATGACACTGTCCAGAACTGGAAGAAAACATGGCACTTGTCCCTTGCAGGTGCTCTGCTAAAGCCTGCATCAGGAGAAACAGTTCCCAAGAGGGCATATGAAGAATTAGGGTATTTGGTAAAAGCTGAAGCAAGGGAAGAATAAGAACCAAAAAACCGTGGTTAAAGAGTCACTTAACCCTCCAGCCACATCCACAACCTCTTTTCAACACCACTGCACTTTGAAGGCAGATTGAAGGGTTAAAAACGTGATTTCTTTGTCAAGCTACTGCAACAAAACTTCCTGCTGCTCAGAGGCAAGAACCTAAAAACCAGACTCCTTCCACCATCCCACAATACTGACTTCAGTTACTTGCACCTCAGTCCCCTTCCTAACTACGTTTCTTCATTTTGCTTATGGGATAACAGATTATTTACCTTTCTTCTGTTCTTTCATGAACTTCGTCAACAATAACATGAGTGATCCCCTGCAAAGTCAGATCTCCTTCCAGTCTTCTCAACAGCACACCAGTAGTGCAGTACAAGAGTCTGGTAGCTGAGGACTTAAATGGTAATACAAAGCATTTAGGCAGGCTCTGTGCTATGTTACATACTGCCAAGAGATTATCTGTAAAGCAGTCAGTTTCAGCTGAACACCAAATTTGACAAAAAGGGAACAAGAACAAGCAGTCCCTGCTGAGTAATTTTTCTTTCTTGACTAAAACTTCAGAGCACCTGCTTCTAACCCACAGGCATTGCCACCTATAAAGGGTAAACAAAAAAAATCTGAACATGGAAGTTGCTTTCTGCTAAACAACTCAGATCTCTGTCCCTACAAAGATTTTGTCAGTCTCCTTAACATAGCTCTTGGAAAAAGCAATCAGCTGCCACGTGAACAAAATTTCACTTCCACAACAGCAATTTGACTTTAACCCCCCCTGCTAGCTGACTGAAGCTGTATCCTTCAGTCTCCACTCAGGAGACTAATGGAAATGCAGCTTTCCAGAGGACAAGTACTATACAGTATACTCTCAGACCCCTTCACTTGTCTCAACAAAAAGCAAAACAATGATACAAGACATAGTACTGCACTCCTATTCTGTAAAGTTGACTGTGCAACTTAAGATTAAATAAAATACAGAGTGTATTTCATAATATAATATAAAATACAAGTTATACAGACATTTCACTATACGGCAGATATAAGGTCAAGATTCTGTATGCTGGAGCAGCACTAAGCACAAAGCACATTTTAATAGAACCAAACAAAAGCTAAAAGGCCAAGCATATACACCTTTACGCTTTCTAGACGTATCTGATATCCAACAGTGAGTCCAATCCTTTCTGCTCTTTCTTTGGCTACATGTTCAGCCACAGAAATGGCAGAGATCCTGCGAGGCTGAGTGCAGATGATGTTTGCAACTCTGCCTGGAGATCCTTCCAATGAAGCATCCAAAATAAACTGAGGAATCTGAGTGGTTTTCCCACATCTGCAGAAAAAAATCAGGGACTAATTAAAAAAAAAAAAAACCAAAACCAAACACAAAGCAAACAGCTTTCACGTCTGTAAAATAAGGTGACTGCCTTCCACTTGAAATTTCCTTTGTTCCATTAGCATCATCCCTCACATGAAGTTCACCCAAGACCACTGTCACTGGTCACAGATGGACCACGACCCTAACTTTTTCAGGACATGGGTACATATTTCACATTCTTTTGTGTATTCTTTCATACATGAAGTCTTCGTGTGTAATCACACTCTTACCCTGTCATGCCACTCACAACAAGAACTTGGTGGTTCTCCAGCAAATCAAGAATGGTTTCTCTCTCTTGCCATGCAGGGAGCTTCTGTCTTTCATGCAACATGGACTGGAAGCGCCTGGAAGACTGATGCACAAAACCAGACAGAATGGCAGTAAGAATACCACTGGAGTGGAACAGAACTGTTTGAAACAGAAGCCTGTGGCTTAAATTTTCTCCTGAAGGAAGCATGAAAATAGACATCGTACATCGTACCTTTTTCAGACTAAATTGAGTGCAGAGTTTAACGTTTTCATTATACAGAGACTTTGCCTGCACATCATACTTTTTGGAAAGCTTTTTCTTGAGGTTCACATAACTCTCATTCTCCACAACAACTTGTTCAGGTTCATCTTCTTCCTCCTCTTCTGCCTCTACCTCTTTTGCCTGAGGCTCTGACAATGCTGAGGTTTGAGACAGAATATGTACAGTTTAGGTATTCTTGTAACTAAGGAACAGGACCTCATCAGCACTGCAGAAAAGAGACACATGTTCAAGGAGCATTCTCACCAAAGAACCTTGTTAGACTGGAGCTCAGGGTCTGCAGGACTGTTTTTGACATACATTTGGGCATGCAACACTACCAGCAACCCTCTCCTCACCCTGTAAAAAACCCCACAACTTCTTCAGCTCCAACCCCCTTGTCACTACACCTGCACCAGCTGTGCTCTGCAACACCACAGTCTGAGTGGCCACAAAGTGAACCAGACTCATAACTGCTTTTTCCTCCTGAAAGCTGTTCATGGGTCTCACCTCCCCCCTCTAGTTCACCACATCACCACTTTTGTGGCACACAACACTGCAATGGCAGCACTGGCTTAAACTAATTAAACAGTTACTACACTGTAACATTAAGTGTTAAGCCACTGCCAAGTATTTTTAAACCAAGGCTGAAACTGGACCAGGTACTTTGGTGCCTACTGCCTATCAACTGAAGTGGAATTTGCTCAGAGAATGAGCCAGTCCTTGCGAGTTTTAATGCTAAATTTATCTAAATGCAGTATTTTACAACATAAGGAAGATTACTTGGAATCTGCTTTCAATTTCTGGAACAAAGCTGTCTGTCTGTGGAGCTGTTAAAGAACTAAATAATTTGTTTTACTGTAACAA
The DNA here is from genome assembly GCA_038090715.1 of Florisuga fusca. Classification (NCBI taxonomy): domain Eukaryota; kingdom Metazoa; phylum Chordata; class Aves; order Apodiformes; family Trochilidae; genus Florisuga; species Florisuga fusca. The sequence goes on from JAAWXA010000022.1 coordinate 5,232,084, forward strand.
AAAAAGAAACAGCCTTACACTATTTAGGTTCTCTAAAACATGATGCAGCTGTCTTGAAAATTCTTTTCAAGAAAGTTTGCCCAATGTAAAACAGATTTGGAACTGAGAACCTGAAGGTCATCTACACCAGGGAGCTGCTGTCCCCCTGCCATACTGACACAGTCACAACTCTTCCTCTGTGAAATCACCTTAGTTGCACAACACATGCAAAAAAAGGGGGCGATACCTTGAACAATATTCTAGAAGCACAACATTTACCTAGCCTTAAATATACCTTTCCAAAACTAATTTTGAAGAAGGGTTGGCATTTTTAAGTAATTTATTTTTTTAAAAAAATCAGATGTTTCTGAATTGATATTAGCAGAAGTTACAAAGCCTGCAAACCACCTTCTCCGTTCACTCTCAAACACACTTCTCTGGTCAATTTTGGTCAGCTCACACCACATTTCTCAAGGGCTTCTTATTGATTATGTGGAAATAGCCACTGTTCACACTGCCAACTCAAACTCACGAGCTCTGTGCTCCCTTAACACAGTTCTTGCAAGCAGAACACCTGTCTGCTGCAGCTATATTATGGAAGGGACTTCCTGTGTCACAGACACATTATGGATCTGGCTCACCATATCTCCAGGAACAGATCTGGAACAGATACCTAAGTGGGCCTTTCTACCTTTTTTTTGTTTTTTTAAATCTTTTTGACTGCTCTTAGCCCAGAAATTGTATAGGGAAACTTGGTGTACCTTCGCATATTCGACTTGACCCAGATGTACTCTCTGTTTTTAGCTTTACGGAAGGTGTTGGCAGCAGAGGCACAGGAGGAACACTGTATTTGTGATGAGTATTTTTAAGTAGCTTGCTTATTTCAGATTCATCTTCTAAGCAAGTCACTAAGGTGTACACCACAGGTTCATTAGACTCTGCAGCAATGAAGGCCTTTCCAAAGAGGAATTCGGCAATGTGTAAACGACAAGCAAGAGGTAGATTTTCATCGGTGGAATAAAATGCCACAAGAGGTGCCTGGAGTGGATACTTGTTTCCTTCAGGAAATCTTACTTCAAGTTCATATACAGGACCATCACTGTTAGATCTGAGATGAGCATCATCTACAGAGTTCCTGTCTGGTTTTACTGGGTGATGTGGAGGGAATTCATGTTTGAATCTGCATTTTGAACCAAATCTGCAGCCTCCTTGGAGGTAAAATTTGCATATTTCCTTTGAAGTCTGCTTAGTTGCTTCCTTAGTACAACCGCCTTTTTGTTTAGATTTGCTGAGTCTGTTTGTTAGGTACCCCAGTTCCAAACTGAAAGTCCAAACTCGGTTTTGAATTCTTTCTACAAATTTTTCTCCATAGATTGACCGGAGGGCAAAAGCCTCTTCTTGTCTCTGTTCTAAATATTCTTCTTGACTGGCTTCAGCAGCTGTTGCAGAAATTTGCATCTTCTCTCCGTATCTTTCAGTAAAGCACTGCAACAGCAAATACTCCAATGATGCCCCAATATTACCATTGCAGGATCTCAGTACTGCCCTACAACGCTCACTGTCAAAACCATACCTGCAACAAAACAGAGACAACATGGCAAGAAGTGAGTGACTGAGACTGGTATGAAGCAAAATAACCACAGATCTGCTTGACTAGACTTAGATTAAGGAAGTATGTATAGCACGAGATACTATTACTACTATGGGAGAAAAAAAAAACAAACCAAAACCACACCAAAATATTTATACTACTTTAAATTACAATGGCAGGCAGCAATTTGGTGTCTATGAATGCTATTTTGTTGTCTATAAGGTGATAAATTAGTTTAGGTGTCAAGTACCTCACACCTCAGCATGTAGCATATAGTAGTTACAGGATTAGATTTCCCTGTTGAACTATACAAATGAAACTCCTCAGAAAAAGTTGAGTCCTTTCACATATGAAAGGCTCTTAAACAAAGGAAAAACAGTTGATAAATGCTTGTACCTGAGAAAAATGGATGAAGTCTTAAAAGGTTTTGAAATATTACCTGCTTGGAAGAAACATAACAGCAATACTCCCTGAGCTTTCCAAGACCTTGTTCATTATCTTGGAGAAAGAACTGAAAACTTCACTGAAAAAAGGATGAAGTGATTTATTTTCATAAAACCATTATTTTGAATTCATCTAGCTGAGGATCAAATTTTTAGGAGACACAAAATCATCAGTTCTGCACACAGAACTTCCCTGGAGTCACGAGAAAGCTCGAGTACTGAGGTCTTTACAGTACTGAGACTACTCATCAGGATACAAATTACTTTCTGAAAAGCATTACCTGGAGAGTTTGTGCACAGCGAACGAAGACACTTCACTTTCCACAACTCTGTGCTCAGCAGACAATCTTGGCGTTGCATCAGAAATCTCCTGATCTGTTGACCAGCACTGTTCATCATCAAGGTAATCAGGTTCATCATCCTCTCCATCAGAACTGGCTACTCTGATAAAAGATTTATCAGATTACAGTGATTTATCAGATTATAGTGTTGAGCAGACACAAAACTCTGTCTCTGCTGTTTTAAATTCTCCATGTAAACGGAGCATTCTGCCACCCCTTCCCCAGAATTAACATAGAAGAAAAAAGAGCTAAAACCAAAGGATTTGAGATCAAAATAAAAGAGAAATTTCATTTATAACAGCGTGCCTATTAAAGTGTTTTCATCTGTAAAAGCCAGAAGTAATGCCTCCATTTAAACCTACTCTGATTCAGGAGCCAGCTCCTGTCCTTGAAGCTCTTTAAGAAGTTCTTTCACTCTTCTCTGATTCTCTGATGTCATGTGTATGGTTTGTAGTGGCATTCTTGCTTCAGGTCTTTGTTTTGTTTGACCCCCTCTTCTAGCAGGGGCAGTTGATCTAAAAATTGAAATCAAACATAACAATGACTTATTTGCCTGGCTCAAATGATCTTGACTGAATCGAGATGTGTTAGGATGCAACTCTGTCACTCAAAATAAGAAAAACAAAGTAAGACAAGTCTATCACTTGAGGATCATTCAGTTGGGTTCATTCTTACATGACCAGGATATGTGGGTGTATATCTGCACACACATCCATGCATATATGTATTTTACTCCACCTCAAATCCAAAGTGATTTAATAAACACTTTGCTAGGTAAAGCTGTTTTCAGACTACAGTAGAAGCATGTATTTCTTAGCAAGAGTGGTCAGAATTTAGGATAGTAAACTGCTTATTTTCCATGGCCCAACTTCTGCCTTGCAATGCACAAAAATTAATATCCTGTGTTTATAGTAGTGTTTTCTAATCAAAGGCATTCTGATACTACTTTATGATCACAGAAGAAAATCAGAGTTTATAATCTTTCTTTTAATCTGTATTCCTATGCATATTCAAAGATGTACAAAATCAAGCCCTAAAGTATTCCAAACGTCTCTAGGCCAAACACCCCAAAATTAACAGAAAGACCTGGATTCCAGCCTTGGTTCTTCAAACAGACAAAAATCATCTCCATCATCCCAGATTTTGGTTGCACACTTCCTACTTCCACCAAGCTGAGACTTGGTTGATTGGCCACTACTGCTTCCTCCTCTTCCTCCCCCTCTTCCACTGCCTCCTCTCCCTCTTCCTCCTCCGCCTCTTGCTCTTCCTCCTCCTCTGTTGGGTTTTCCTCTTTTTCTTGCTGCTGAACTCATGTTTTCTTGCTGAGGAAGGGAAAAAAAATAGCCCTTACTTATGGACATAATTTATCACATTGCAAATGTCTGGGAACACATTACCTTCTTTGTTTTTCCATGTGACAAGAGAAGATACTCAAACCGCAGTTAATTACCTACACACCGGTGTATTTGCATGCACTTAAAGCAGAGTACATTCTTCTAGAACACTGTTAAATAAGTTCTGTGGTTTAGAAAATAAAAGTAACATTCCTCAGAGTCTCCTCAACCAACAACTACAGGAACGCTGGCAAACGAGCTTAGCAGTGCTGCTGCCTAGCCTGGGAGCTCCAGTTTTGCCATTCTGATGGAACTTTCTTAGACATGGAAACCCAAAGGACAAACCTTCAGGGGAATGCTCACATCACAAAGCTGCTTGAGCTCTGCCACTTTTCAGTTTGGAAACTTGCAGGGCTGAGAGGTCAAAGGGGAGCTAAAGATACAATTTGTTTCCACATGAACCCACTCCTGACCCATCCCCTTCTGCAAGGAGCTGCCCAGATGTCTGAGCACTCTGTGGAGCCTGGGAAGAGGAGGGATTAGGGACCTGTCTTGGAAAACAGAAGCCCACCTCTCCTTCTCACACCAGGTCCTCACCAACAAACAGGGGATGACCGACAACATTAAAACTCAAGGGCAGCCTTGGCTGCAGTGACCACAAAATGATGGAATTCAAGATCCTTCGGGCAACAAGAAGGGTGTGCAGCAAGCTCGCTACCCTGGGCTTCAGGACAGCTGACTTTGCTCTCTTCAGGCATCTGTTTGGGATAAAAACATGTACCATGGGATAAAGGAGGAGATGCCTGGAGGAGAGAGACCCAACATTAACACATGGCCCAACACCTTGCTCCTGCAAATGGAAAGCTATGGCAGGGACAGGTGAGCAGTGGTGGACAGTCTTGGCAGGAGTTTATTACCTCTGTATCTTCAAAGTGGCACCTGAGGAGCCAGGACAAGAACCAATGTGCTCACACATGAATAACAGGCTGGGAGAGTGGCAACGATTTGCGATTTGGAAAGAAACAAACTTCTCTTTCCGTGGCAGTTCTCCCCGCTGAGCTCCACCAGGATTTAGCAGACAAGCTGCCCCCGCTCCCTGTCGCCTGACCTAAGGCGGGGAGACCAGCAGGGTGAGCAGGGATGCGGGACACAGACACCCGCAGCCGATCCTGAGGACGCTGTCACCCGAGGTCTCACCCCGCTGCCCCTCAGCCCCGGCACACAATGGCTCCGCTCCCCTGGGCCGCGGCCCCGCAGACTCCGCCAGCGCCGCCCCTGCCTCCGAGGGGTGTCCGGTCACCAGCACCCCGCTTCCAGGGATCCCCCGCTCCTGGCTGGACCCTGCCCCTCCCTCACCGCAGGATCCCCGTCCTCCTCCCCGGAACTCCACCTCTCCTCAGCCTCCTTCACGGCTCCCCCGCGCACCCCTTTCCTCTCCACCCCCGCTGCCCACGGACCCATCACCCCCTTCCCGAGAACTCCACCGCCCCACATCCCCAGGGCCGTCCCTGCTTCTTCCCCCCGCTTTTCCACTCCCACCTCTCCGTTCGGCTCCGCAGCGGCCCGGCTCAGCCTCCCTTCACCCGGAAGAGCCTTCCTTCCTTTTCCGGGCCGCCCTCCTCCTTAGCAGTCCCGGCACCTGCGCCTCAGCCATGGCAGCTTCCCGATCCCGGGGGTCGCGCTCCTCTCACCCGGGGCCCCGCCGGCAGGAGGGAGGGGGATCCCCTCCCAAGAGCCGCGCACTGAAGCAGCACACTGATAATTATGCGCAGTCTCAAGCTGCTGTGCATTTGAATATATACATTTGTGTGTGTCTATATACATTTCAATTTAAGCCAGCAGTTGAAGCAGTGACGCTGGGTGTTTCTTCCTCAACTGATTCTGGGTTTTTTGAAGTGTCTTTTGTGTTGCGAAAAGTCTTCGTAGGTGCTAAGTCCTTTTTCAAAAAAAAACCCCCAACTTTCTGTGGTTCTGTGAAGTGACCTGATAAGGGGGCTTCAGACAAGTTAATAAAGATTGTGGTCTAAACTGATAAAGTAGCACAAGGCATAGGACCAGCATCGGGTTAATTTTTTACAAGACATGACTTAATTTGCAGCTGCGTTTGCCGAACACGTAAGATAATAAAGTAGAAACTAGTAGGACCTTGAAGAGAAACTCCGTGGCATGCAAGGGTAGGCGGTGAAGGTAAGTGCTGGTCTGAACTAGCTCTGTGAATGATGGCTCATGACAACTCAGCGTTTTGAACCAAAGGTGGAAAAGTTCACTGTGAGGAAGACCTGGAGCCTTCCTCCAGAAGACCCCTGCCCGCCACCACCAGATGGCAGAGGGCATGCTCAAGAGGGAGGTGATCTATGATAATAAGTTCTTGGAAATAATTGTAATATCTCCGCCTGTTTCTTAGAAATGTAATGAATATGTGACTGTGGTTGATGAATATTTATGATTAACTGTAATAAAACTGTGATGACTCAGAGCTTGGGTGGGCACGTATGGTGGAAGGATGCCTGTGTCTCCAGCACTGCAATAAACATACTTGCTTTATAACCTCTTCTGGGTTGTAAAGTTTGTTTTCCACACACCAGACCCCAAAGCTTCACAGCTGGAGGGGGGAGGCTCCTCTGGTGATCCCACTCTCCTGCACATGAAGGGCGAATGATGATGGATGCCCTGGACCACGCCGTATTGGGTCTTTAATATCTCCATAGATGGAGACCCCATAACCCCTCCAAGCAACCTGTGACAGGTTGCAGTATAAAGCAGAAAAAATTTACCAGCAAAAATGGGCTATTACCCAAGGAAGACACTGCTTTGGCTGTGTTAAGACCACAGAAGCTGCTGTGGGGGTATTTCCTCACGGTTCTCTTGCATACAGCGACAGGCACTGCCTTGATGGTCCATTAGGGTCTGTTCTGCCCCATGCCAGCTTCCCACTGTGGGGCTCTGTGGTGGAGGAAGAACGCGTGACAGGACTGCTGCTGGCTCAAACCTTGGGAATGGCACCCAAAGGCATCTGCACCAATGTGGTTTACATGCTCCAAGGGCACATCTCTGGGAGAAGACTGTCCACAGGAGATGGGCCATCAGCTCTGGCAGAAATGGTGCCCCTCAAAAGAAAAAAATGCATTGCGTGATCTCCTAGGTTTTCGCCTCTCAGATGCTCTCTGGCTTGAAGGGAAAATACCTGTCTTCCACCACTTTCATTTCCTAGGGGGAGAGTCCAAAAGGATACCTGAGGGTGCTATTGAGAGCACTGGTCATGGAATCCATACCAGCACCAACAGAACTACATATGTTGGGAGCTGGAAAAATGACAAGGTAATTTTAGGTATTTCTTAATTTTAAACTTTACCTGGATTTGAAATGAAGGACACAGAGGAAAGTCATAACCTGAGGAGGATCAGACCAATGCAGCAGGTTTTTCTTCCACCTGGGAATCTTGTCGCAGCCCAGTCAGAAGATTTGAGACAGGGTCTTCAGATGTCCTCTAGCCCTATGCAGGCTATTCTGCTAAATTTCAGGACTGCTAGATTCCACCTACTCACATGAAATGGGTGTCAGTTCACCAGATTACTGTGGCTTTCATGAGAGAACATAAACAGGCAGCACCACAGCAACTTGCTGTGACTGCTAGGTGGCTCTTTTTTTTTTCTTTTTTTTTTTTAAGAGAAACAAATCTCCAGTAATTGATTTTAGAAGTTCTCTCTCCCTCATTTGCAAGGGATGCTGATGCATACACATTTCTTCCTTAAAACAGTTTCCAGGAATAATGATCACAGTTTATAAATATCAGGAGAAACATGGGGTTTATGAGGACACAGCAGTTGTGGGTTTGGTTTTTTTTTTACCTTCCTGCAGGTGGCTCTAAATCTTTGCACTTTGTCATAGAAGCATATAGTAGGATGGGGAGAGGGTAAGAAGATGAATATGTACAGCGAGAACACAGTAACTGGATGCATATACTTACACATCTTCAAGATGCCCCTGATGAAAGTCAGGATAAAATTCATAGGACTTAATCCCTTTTAACTTCAAATAATGACTAGGACTGTGAAGTTTTCCCTATAGAGGCTACATACAGGGAGGGGTATTAGTATAAATACAGTTTTGCAAAGAAAGAAATATCTTTGTTGGCTGTCTAACCTGTGTGCTTTGTAGGTCAAAACTTTTATGGGCTAAAATGTGTGAGAAAGTTAAGGCAGGTATTTACACACTAGTAAGGTTCTGATTCCTGGTAATTTGCTTGTCTGGTGCACACTTCACTGTGCTGCCACAAACTGATTCCATTCTCAACAGGATGGAAACTGAAGGAAACTTTATGGATGAAAATGGAGTGCAGTGGCATATTTCATGGCTTGGCAGCAGTGGGACTGGAGCAGAAGCTGAAAATTTAACTCTTTGGCATGGATCAGATTTTTTTCATCTATTTTGGATCTAATTATATTCTGGGCTAACAGTTTTCAACAGACATTGATTTCTTCACGTATATATTTTTTTTAAGAAACAGCCTAAGGATTCATGTCAAAAATAAATTAAATTATTTTTCTTTTCAGACTGATCCGCTGAAGTTTCCCAAATGAAAACTTAAAAAAAATGAAATTGGATAGGGTGAATTTATAAGTGGAGCAGTTGATGACTAGAATTATTTTCTTATTTTAACTTGTCCTAGGAATGTCTTTTTCCCTGGCGTCCAAAAAAAAAAAAATCCTGCTATCAACAAATGAAGCCTAATTTATGCTCAGCTTTTGTAACTTTACCCAGAAAACAAACTTCACCACCCACAGAGGCTTTTACAGAGTGCTCATATGAACATGTTTACCTGAAGCCAGGTGTTGCCCAGTGGAGTCAAAGCAGAGAGCAAATGCAGCTGTTGCATGGCAGTTTCTCCGCACAGGTCAGGCCCATAAACCCCAAGCTCTGGTACCAGACTGCTCAGTGACAGACCTCTGCCATGCACCAAAGCTGCTTTCCTCTAGGAAGGGCTGTAGACAATGAGAGCACACAGGGGAAGGGTGACCATTGCCAATGTCCCCTTAGAAAGCTAATGCAATGAAAAATCGACTTCTATTTTTGTTTGAGTTTGGTCACCAAAGGTCTCCACACTGAATACTTTGCTTTACGAGCAGAAAAACTGCTTCCTAGTTTTTTAAAAATGGCACCATACCAGTGATGGCAGGAAAAAGTGTGTGTTGAGTCTTTGCTTGACAGATATTTAATGGACTTTTTAGTAAATACTTGTCCTCGCCTCTGTTTGCAGACACAATGCATGAATGCTGTGTCTTCAATTACTGATTTTGTTGGGATTTGGAAAAATCTTTGGCTTTTCTCATCAAAATGAAAAAACAGCACATTATCAGCAGACTGAAACATACTGGGCCATCTGAAACACAGCAGTTCATGGATCATTTGTCAATATAACAGCTTTTCCTTCTCTTCTTAGAGCTGCCCACGGGAAAAAAATATCTCTATTTGAAGTGTTTATTTCATAGATTTGTGAAGCCAAATATTTCTCTTTTTATTTGTTAAAAAAAACCAAAACCTTTTCTAGCTTGAAGTGTTTGTTGAATTCACAGGTATTGTTGACCCATCAAAAATGCACTTTCCAGCAAACTCCTTCAGAGTTACAATTTTCTTCTGTCCAATTTTGTTGTGTTTAGCTCCCAAAATAGCCAGATCAAAAAAAAAACCCACCCAAAACCAGTGTCCTCTGTCCCTAGTCCTTGACTTCAAAGGCATCTTCCGCAGAGCTTCTGCTAATCTACGAGTCCATCTTTCCAGTCTTGCTAGGGCTCCACATCACCCCATTTTTCTGTGCTGCACAGCAGTTACACCAATTCAGGCTGTGCCATTTTAAATTTCATGTTTTCTCCTTGTAAGGTATGTATTTGAAGTAGGTCTTTGTCTTTTGGGGGAGAAATTGGCCTGCCTTTTGTTACTGTTCTTTCTCCTGTGTCTCACTCTGCTCTTAGGCTTTGGCATAACCCACCAGACTGCTCAGAGCTTTTCCTGACATCCCTGGACCTGCACTGTCCCCATGCTTTCTTGATGCCCTTTGGAGCAAAACGTCTTGAAGGACCTTAGTGAAAAAAGGGAGCTAGCTAGGGAAGACTACTTCCTCCCACCCTCCTGTATCCCTCCAAGCCCTTATTTATTTTTGCTCAAAGAAAACTATACAGAAGTGCTGCTAGTTGCCACTACAGTGCCTTAGCTACTTTGGCAACCTTGCTCTTGGCCCCAGAAGGTAAGAAGGGAAGCCCTCGAAGCCCTGGCATCCATAGTGAGGCCAGGCATGGTACAAGACTGAGAGTGTTGGAGAAAGTGGGGAGGGGACACAGAGAGTTTCTCTCTGTCCCCAACTGCAGGCTGCCTTGCTTGGGTGCCACAGGAGGTATTTAAGAGCTTCTGAGCTCAGCAAAGCAGCAGAGACCACAAAGCCCACTCTGCCCATCACTTCATGAGGCTTCTCACCCTCCCTTTTCAGCTGTGTGCAAAACTAATTAAAAAGGAAAAAAGTCGGTATCATCTTCTTCCAAGCGCAGTCCTGATTTTTGTATGGGGATGCAAGGATGTGACCTGAAGATTACATAATGAGAAGGCATTTGTTCAGCTTGCATTTCGTATCAGTGATTAGCATGTGACAGTCCCATCCTGGGAAAAATCAAGCCACCGTTGCTCTCCTCTCTCAGAGTGCTAATTCCCAACTCTGTCAACTCACAGTGCTGAAGGATCTTCAACTAGCCTGGGGTAAGTTTAAAATGTACTCAGCATGTGATGAGGTATGGGATTAATAATATATTTTTTCCTATTATGGGGAAAAAACAGAGCTATAGCTATCTAATATTGCATTTGCAGTGCATAAAATGTTTATTTGAAGTGTTTTGCATCTTCATTGCCCACATTTATTTTTAAGCTGTTTTCTTCCAAATCTGTATATGGAGATTTAGCTTCTTAGTGTGCTGGAGAATCTTGTGAGGCTGCATTTTCAGCAAGCTCTCTAAAACACCTTTAAAAAGACCTTTTTCGCTCTTAGCATTTAAGAGGTAAGTTAAGGTTTCATGCTGAATGGAAGTACTTGAATGACAACTGTACTAGAGTTAGCTGGAGACAAAGCATGAGAGTGATGAGAGTAAATCACTGATTTTTTTTCTCTCTTTAGAAGACTGGGGTTTGTTCCCCAAGCATTTGTTAATGAAGAAAAAATTGTGGCTGTTTAAAAACTGAAGCAACAAAAACACATGCAGATTCCCCTGCATTGTTACTCATGTCATGATTTCACAAGCAGAATGGGGCAGAAAGCCAAAGAAATAGTAACTGTTGTCCATCAAGGCTGGGTTATAAATGCTTTACTGAACTTTGCCTGTTTGCATGCTGGTGCTGAGGGTACTGTTGGTCTTTTTAACAAGTGATCCTCTGCACAGTTGATTGTTTCTCCCACTCGTGTCATTCTATGACGGGGGGAACCCTGGAAGGGGGAGCACAGTCATGCAGAGGCAGTGCAGGCTGCAGGACTTGTCTCCCCTCCCTCCCCTGCAGACAGCTTCATGTGCCAATCCCATCCTTGTGCTGCATCAGTGGCACCTCAGTCCAGTCTTTGTCTTTGACCTGGGGAATAGGTAAAGAAGGCAGCACACTAGGATCTCCCTGTCCACCCACACTTTCTCTCTTGGGGATCTTAGGGAAGTAGCTGCCACTTCAGGCTCTGTTGACTTACACATGCTGCCTGCGAGGCACCAGGACACTGTTCTTTTCTGGACACCAGCAGCCAGAATCATGCTGATCACTAATGGCAGAGTTGGCACTGCTTCTTAGGCTCACCATACTTGTCTACTGGGCTCACCAGATGCAACTGTTGGAGGGAAGACAGAGGCAAAAGAGGAAAATACTTTTGCCTCAAAGGACAAACGCGGTGGCTTAACACCCCAAAACTATTCTCTAGGCTTTGCTCCAGAGATGTCATTCTGACAAGACCTGCAGGAAGGATAAACTAGATTTAATGCTCAGATCTGAAAAAAAAAGTCTCTGTCATGTCTTGTCCCTAAAGCAGGGAGGCCATAGGCTTGGGTTGCAGGCCATGTCAGTCTCCTGGTGGCTTCATGTGAGAAGGTGTTGAGCCTGGCCAGTGGAGAGCTTGCAGAGGAAAAAATAACATCTCCTTGTTGATGAGGAAACTACCCTGTGGTGGGCTGACACGTCAGCTAAATTCTGGATTTGCAGTGGGAAGGGGCCTGGTGGTGGTTGATGAGCACTTGCTGTTTCTGCTGATGTGCACATGGACTGATGTACATGCATATGGGAAGGGGCTAAGGGTGTGGAAAGTTCTCAGTTCTGAGGAGAAAAGGTGAAGGGGGTAATCCTCTTCCAGCTTTTAACACCCTCAAGGAGACTATGAAGCAGAGTCCAGATTTTTCCCAGAGGTGCACAGTGAAAGGCAGTGGGTACAAGCAAAGGGAAACCCTCATGGGGCACAAAGAAAAACATTATTTCTCAGGGTACTGGAAGGCCCAGACAAGCTTCAAGATCTCCAGTGTGGGAAATATTTAGACTGGAGCTAGACACAGCCCTGAGGAACATGAATTAGTTTAGAGTTAGCCTTATTTTGTGCAGAAGTTGCAGTAGAGACATACAAGGGTGCCCACTCACCTAGGCTCTGCTTTGCATTTATGACTTGCTTGCTGCCAAGAGAGGTGGGATTGACCAAACAGCCCAAACCCTTAGGGTGTCTCTTAGGGCCAAATGTCAGTCCTCTTTTCCAACCCCGTGTTTGCACACATTAGGGGCAAGCTGGACGCTGTTCTGCCAACTCAGGCTGACAGAAACCCTTGTCCCTGGTGAGGACAGTGTTAACAGCTTCCCCACCTGGCAGCCAGGGGAAACAGAGGACAAGCATTCACATCAAATCATGGTGGTGTTTGTGTGTTTGTTTGTTTGAGGAAGGACTCAAGGAAGGAGTCTATTCCTCCAACGAGGAAGGACTGATTAGTTTCACCCCCTCTTTTTGGCAATTCAGAAGAACCAGGGATAGGCAGGCAGTGTTATATATTCATGGAGTCCAGCAGTGAGCCCTACATGTTGGAAAGCAGTGAGTGTAATGCAATTATTTAATGTAGCAAAGAACTGAGGGGGTGCCTCAGGAAACTGCAGGCTGCAGGTAGAGGACACATGAAAGACAGTTACTCTGGGAAAACAGGGAATATTTTCTGGACCCACTTAACCAAGATCAACCTACTTTGTAGTGTGGTCATATAGCAAGGGCTCCTGGCAGTGCCTGGAGCAGGAGGGAATGGTGGCATCCCTGGTGTCCCAGTTTCAGTGCCTCACTCCTGAGCTCTGCAGAGGACAGAGACTGTGCTCAGACATTGTCCTTGAGTGTCTGCATGAGTGTGGAAGCTCCTCAGTTAAATCTTCAAGCTGTACAGGTATTGTTTTGCATTCCCTCTAGAAGGAAAAATTACTTCTGGTGCCAGAAACCCACAACATTTTTACAACCAGAGAGAAGTTACAAAGTCTCCCTTACAAAGGCTCCCTTCCAGCCCTGAGCTGAAAGCATGTGAGAAGACAGATAACATGGCAATGACATCATACAAACCCTTCTTCCAGAACTGTTACATCTCTCTCATTAAAACCTCGTGTAGGTAATTCTTCTCCTTATCAGACAGACCTTTCTTTGTATTGGATCCAAAGATATTTCATGTCATCACCTGTAGCATAGCAGAGGTAGGAACGCTCTCCTGTGAGCTCCTCCTCTTCGGTGCATCACCCCACATGACAATTGCAAGTTTCCATGTATTAGTAGAGGGTTGCCACAGATGCTCTATGTCTTACATGCTTTACTCTGAATCCCTGTTGGTGAGATTGATGGCATTGCCCCTGTGATGTGATGTGAAGTGACGTGGGACCTGCTGAAGTGGGAACAAGACAGAGACACAAGCATTTTGAGGTCTCAAGTGCCTGCTTTAATTCTGGCTTTTCCTCACCTTGGATGCCTTCCACTGCAACCTATTTATACACTGTTTCCTCATCCATTACAGTCCCTTGACCCCGCTGTTTAAAACTGTGCAGATGTATGGTTTAGAGATTCTCAATTTTGTGTGCTTCCACAAGAAGCCTTCTTGGTACCAGCAGTGCCTGTTCACCCTCTCTTGTGAAGGCTCAAGGCATGAATGTCACATTGTTACTGGAGATTTAGAGATCCTCAGAATAATTTAGCAAGTGGATAATAAAGTGATAAAATCTTTAAGGCAGACTATGTAGCTAGTGTATTTAATGGTATATTAATATAACTGATTCCATACTTGTTAATTACATACTGTTTTATTGCTCTAACTGGCATGGTAGAACAAGAATAATATATAAGCAGAACAGCTATATGTGTTTTTGTTAAAAAATTAAAAAATCATGAAAAAAAAGGAAAAACAGCAAAAAGCTGTTTTCCTAGTTTTCAGTGAAAATATTTATGGCAGAGGTTTATGTTTCTTTTGTATCTGTTTTTCCCTTCCTATTTGTTCCTTTTCTTTCAACACTGTAAAGCCAATTCTGAATTTTGAAACCAGTTCTCTGTGTTATACAAGCTAGTCCCAGTCCAACAGTCTCAAAACCTCAGGAATTTCCCATGGCATCGACTGGTCTAAAATGGGAGCAAAGTTTGACAACTTTGCTACTAAGAAAGCTGCTACCGAAGTTGAAAGCCCATTTCAATCAGAGACACAAATTTAAGTATCTTCTCCTCAAAACTACTAGTGGGGAGACTTAGCTACTTTAAAAACAACTGCATATTTATGTGTTATGGAAGCAAATAATATTCTTTGGAATACCTATTAGCAATCTGTCTTTATTTTTTTATTATTTATTTATTTTTCTGCTAAAGAGGGCTGGAGCACACAGCATAGGAGGAGAGGCTGAGGGAGTTGGGTATGTTCAGCTTGGGGAAGACTGGGGTGGGAAGGGTCCTGCAGCCATCTGCACCTACCTGATGGTGGTTATAGAGCAGAGAGTCAGACACTTCTCACAGACACAATGAAAGGATAAATTGCCATGGGCACAAACTGCAGCAAGGGAAACCTTCACTGGTCTTAGGAAAAAATTTCTTCCCCATGGAAGCAGCTCAGCCCTGGGACAGGCCCAGCGAGGTTGAGAAGTCTCCACCCTGGAAAATACTAGGCCTTGACTAGATGTGGCTTTGAGCAATATGATCTAGCTTTGAAGTTAGCCCTGCTTTGAGTCAGGTAACTCCAGAGGTCTCCACTCATCTAAACTCTGCCATGAGCCTTCAGAACAAAAAAATAACTTTTACACTGTCAGCCAATAGAAAACCAATTTAACAAACTATTTATTACATTTATCTCACTGTAACCAGGTGTCCACCTAGAACCTTTCCTGGTCTGTTTGCACAAAGCTGACATCCAAAGCCCCTCCACCTTTGCTCAGGTTTTCTACATGCATCACTGAAGGATCCTCTGTCCTGAGAAGACAGCAGATCTTCTTAGGGGGAGATCTCATAAGCAGCTCTGTTACAACTAAGAAGTTTATCCTTTCATTAATCCTCAATACCAAGAAGACGCTAAACCCCAAGTCCCACCAGAACCGTGCTGGAAGCCTTTCAGTCTAAATCATAGCCTCAGCAAGAGGCTGGCTGGGTATGCTGATGGCTGTGCCACCCCCAGCCTGACCACAAGAGGCATCCATTGCCACAGCCCATAAATGCTCAGCATTGCCATCTCAGGGGGCCTGATGGTGCCACGACCCTCCTCCCCCTCCTTCCTTGGAACTTCCACACTGGAAAGTGGTCAGGTCAAAAGCATATGGTCCCCCAAGCTACCCCAAGGCATTATCTTAAGAAAATTCCCAAGGTCCTTACCCTATTACTGGACTGATGAGATGCTTTACCAAGGGAGTGACTTGGGCACAGCCTCATGTTCTGTTGGCCCTGGTTTCCAGAGAAGCTGCAGCAGCTCTATACATTGAGGTTGCGGCACTCCTACGCCTCCAGAAGTCAGGGAGACAACTGATAGAGAAAGCAGGGGTGGGAGTACAAATGCCTCCAGAAGTGCAAGCAGGGTTGTGCAGCAGCATTGTAAAGGCACTCTCTCTGTGACCCAAACACCAGTCTGGAGGACATTTTGGGTGATCCATTGCATAGCAAAAAGCTGGTTCCTTGATACAGAGCACCCGTGCAAGATGTTCATGTGTTGTCCAAAATGCATCTCATTTTGCTTCTGTGATGAAACAAGAAGCATCTTGCTGAGCAAATAGTCTCTGTGGGATTACATGGTACCTCTTAATTGCCCATCCACATAAGCATGAATGGCCTTGGGCTGGGAGGGAAGTGTTTGTACCAGTGCCCACTCTGCTTGTGGAGTCACTGTGAATCCACACAGACCTTTAGGATGCCTCATTTCCTCTCAAATCCCTCCTCCCCCTCTATTTTCTGAACTGAGAGCATCTCTGCTCAATAAACCCTTTCTGCATCTTTCTGCACTCAGGGTTCAGACCAGCTGGCCCATCGCAGCGCTCACATGTGAGCGGCTCTAAGCCTTGGGATGTTCCCAGTGACCAGCCAGAACCCTCCAGAGTGAGGACAGGAGTCCCTGCAAGGACACACACCCTATAGCAGCCATGGACTCAAACAAACAAGAAGGTAAAACATCTTCTTATTTCACTTCTTGATAGTATGAAAGACAGCCTGGAAGAAACCTGCTCTCATGTGACCTGTCTGTTGGCAATGCCCCCTGAGACCACCTCTTAGCCATGGCAGCTGTGGGCAACTCTTCCCTCTTAATTTCATAGAAATATCTGCAGCTGGAAGTTGTAATCTCTTATTTTAGAAACACTTCCCTCTCTCCTCTGGAAAATAATCCTGTAGCATACGTAATACCCAATGTGGGAAGTCACTCCCCTCTCTTGCATTGGACCCACCTTCTCCTTGGGATGCAGAGAGATTCCTGTCAAAAGCTACTTCATACATGAGGGCACCGCGATGAAGATCTGCTTCTGTCCCCCATGTGCTTTGTTGCAAGGGGTTCTTGCTCATGTCAGTGCCACAACATAGACTTCTGCACTATTTCCAATGCTGCAAGCACCAGCTGGCGTCCAGGCCCCACTGCTTCCATGCAACCAGTCCTGATACAGTCAACACCTCTTCTAGAAAAGTCTGCAAAGCTCATGGGTTTCAGGTCCGGGGATTTAGTGGTTACCGGCTTTAGATGTTCTTCTTGCAGAGGAATGTGGGGCTGGTGGCATTTGCTTTCCACCCCAAACTCCTTGCAGGATTGTTCTCTGCTTTGTCACCTCCGAAGTGACCATGTCTGTATGCTGGGGAACTTGAAACTATGAAGAGCAAGGGGAGCAGCTTTAGGACTGCCCATATCTGTCAGCTCAGGAGAGAGCCTGGATCATCTACCTCCCTCTTTAATGATGCCTGGTGGTTCAAGCAATGTTCATTCATGGCATAGGTAACGAAGAGTTAATTTCTCTATTATTATTATTCTAATTTGACTAAATTAGGTCTGTGTACCTAGGTGCCTGCACTACAGCAGACTGAAAATGAAATTAACTCAGGGATTTTTTTCCAATTAATTGGTATGCCCCCATGGGCTGCAGATGTTCAGTGCAGAAATTAGGAGATAACCACAAAGCCCCATACTTCCCACAATGCAACTGTGAGGAGCCTCCACTGCTCTTAGCAGTGACTTTATAGAAATTATTTGGGTTTTGACTGGGTACATGCAGAGACTACTACCGCTCCTGCTTACGGAAAGGTGGGAGGTAAAATCACAGTAACAGGGATCCTCTCCCCTTGTCTGGGATTGCTCAGGAGCACTTCCTTGCTTTGATTGTGTCCAAGGATGTTATAGACCAAATGGGAACCAAACCCAAATGAAAGATCCCTACAGTCTTCTTCAGGGCTTGGGTCAAGCCCTCTGTGTTCTATATCAGGTTGAAAAACACCCAAAGAAAATGTGATGAGGGATCCTTCCTTGCTGTGCTGCGCTTCTACCTAACACCTCTTCACAAAGTTCAGCATGCAATATGTCCACCATTTTGCAAAAACAGCATCTCCCTGTACTCCCAGCATCTAGTTTGTATTGTGCTATTAAAATGAAGAAACATGTCTCCTTGCTCTTTTTGAGGAAGTCCTTACCACCCCACAGTAAGAGTCCAGCAGCAACATTTACATCAGAATAGACATGTACCTCAGTTTGCTTGAGTCAGGAGGATCACAGTACACACTGGCTGCCTTCTCAAGCCTCAACTTCATGAGAAAGTTTCATTATTCACTTCAGGCCAAAAATCAGTTTATAGTTTGTGGGGCTGCAGAGAAAATCTGGGGGAAAAAAAGACCCAGAAGGGCCAAAACTGAAAATGAAAACATCCTTTAGAAGACTAAACTTGTGACTTGGTGCAGGCTGGCTGATGAATTTTGTCCCCAAACAGCTGGCAGTTTGGAGTCATGGTTACTTCTCCCAGTCAGCCTGCTACCCTTTGTTTTCCCCAGGAAGAACCGCAAGGATATTACCCAGAGGGTCTGTGTCTCACCTGCTACCCTACCCCATAGCTGTGACACCCAGCCAGCACAGGGAGCCAGTGGCAGATGGACAGACAGGGGTACACAGCCTCTCCTCCTCTGCCTCTCACTCCTACAAGTCACTGGGGAATTTGCTCACCTTCCTCTGAATCAGGACAAATCCTAGAGACAGACCAGAACAGGGCCAATTCATAGGTGCCCTTGCTGGTAACCCATATTCCCCCTCAGGGGCAAAGAAATCAGATCAGAACTGCGCCTTGTAAAGCTCTGACTTCCAGGCTTCAGCTTTCCGCCTCAGGCACTCCCTGACTGCATAGAGTCCTCCCTGCACCCTTTCAAGCCTCTGTGGGACTGAATTTCTGTGGTCTTAAAGGCCCAGGTGGGTAAGGTACTAAGTCAGCGGGGAAAGAGGAAGCTCAGTTGCCCCAAAAACTGGGCAATGGGGTCACCAGTCATGTCTATGACTGACAGCAGAGATGGATGAAGCAAATTTTTGGAGGTGAGAGAAAATCCACCTCATGAAGTGACATTGTCTAAAGGAGGTGATCCAGAGGAGAAACTGGGTGGCATGTTTGGGTTTTTTCTGGTAGAAAAGGACAGCCAAGAAGCCCGATGCAGCATATAACATAGGAACTGGTGGCCACTGGACAACAATTCCCTCGAAGAGCAATAATGGCATGACCAGCAATAATTTCTGTTGGATGACTGACAATTTCTGCACAGAATAGACAATGTTAGAAAAGGAAATAATAAATATAGCTCTTCTTGGTTTTAGTAAAAAACCCATTAATGTCTAGAGATAATGTCTCTGCAGTGTCCAAAACAGTTCTGCAAAATAGATACAAGCTCCTCCATGGGCTAAGTCTTAAACATAAACATTAAGCCACAAAAACCTGGGAGTTTAAAACTGATGAAAAGATGTATTTTTTTGGTGTTACAAAAGACATTGTTATGCTTGGTATGCATTGTGAGAAAATATAACTTAAGGCTTAATATACAGATCAGATCAGGCTTTTCTGGAGAGAATAGAAAAAGGTATTATTATACTAGAGGATAAAAGTTGCAGTTTAGTCCTAACTGCACATAGAAGATTTCTCACCTCTTCTCATGGCTGAGCTCTGGACACAGGACAGCAAATAAGGTGAAGCTAACATCTGATTTATGAGAGATGTTCCTGTTTTATAACTGCAGTTTATTTCACAAATGATATCGTGTTCATACCTCCAAAAGTGAGACTTGAGTCCTTTAAAACTGATTTGTACCTCAAGAGAGACTTCAAACCTTCTGTATTAGTTATTTATAGCAACAGTAATAAGTCATTTTAATTGACTGAAGTTCTTTATTCCCACAGGAGGGACTGAAAGTGTGCCTGTGAGTACCCCTGCAACACAGATTTCCCAGGTAAAGATGAGCAAAATGCCCTAAATAACTCCAAGAGTTTAAAGAGTTACTAATACATAAACAGTAGTTAAAAAGCTGAATTAGACAGAAAGAAAAATGTAGGCACTTAGAAGGAACGTGGCAACTAAAATGAGTGCAGTGCATGAATACATGTCATATGCATCACTACGTGTTGTGTTCAGACAGGTGATTTGTCAGCTCAGCTAATTAACTAGCTGGCATGGTTACCATCAATTACAGAATGTCAATTCACTGGGCCAGAGAGAGATTTCATGGCTGGACTCTGATGAGCTTTCACCAAACCTGACCTGTTCCAGGATCAAGGACGTGTTGATAGACATGGGGTGGGAGGGGTTTTCCCAGTAGGGAGTCAGGCCAGCAAGAGTGTTGAGTCTTGCTGCATGCCTCTAAGAGGTTGGAAACCCTGTCTTTGAGGCTCAAAGTGATGAGGACATCCAGAGCTCTGCAGCTGCTCTTCAAGTTGACATTCTTGCTGTGATCAGCCACCACAGATGCAACAAGACTGTCTATACCACAGTCCAGGGAGCATCCGTCCTGTAAAATGCAGTTTCAGTGTTTCCACAGTGATGTTTCCTACACATTTACAGTATGAAGGAAACACAAAACTTTAAACCTTGCTCTAGTTAAATACAGAACAATAGTCTGAAAGAGAAACATCCCTGAACTGGAAACCCTGATTGTTTGAGACATCCCTTGTCACCATTGCAACACTAATGCCCATAATTGTTTGTAAGTGCACCATGGCAAGTGGATAATACTTTCCATTAAGTAGTCAGTGCTTCTCTTGTCTCATCCTCTTTTCCCAGCCAGACAGTTCCAAGCAGGAGCTATGACTGGGTTGCTGAAGGGCCCAGCACAGTGGATCCAACATGCATGGAAAGCTAGCGTGCTGATGGGACAGTGTGCTGGGAACACCATGCACATGCATTGCTTTCCAGAAAAACCCAGCTGAGATGTGGATACATACCCTAATGAGTCCTTTAAAGTTATCAGCTCACCCCTTCTGCTTCAGCAAGGGGCCTATGGACGTTGCAGTTACCTAAAGAGACTGCAAGATGTGAAACAAGAGCTGATAAGCACCTGCAACCCCCTTTAGACATCTCCACTCTTCTCTACAGTCCTTTCCCTGCTGCTCTGCCTTTATTCCTACCATTCTTGCCTAAGAATATAAATACTGGATATACTCCTAGGGCCAGGTTCTTTACCATTGTAAACCAGCACAGCTCTGCTACTTTCCTGCTGTGAGGCACTGCAAGCCTTCCTAATGCTTGGCTGTAGAAGTTCTGCCCTTAGAAGTTAATTGTTCCATTTTAAAAGCACACATCATACAGCTCAGAAAAGTCAGGCTTTGTGGCATGTGCTGGGCTTCATGGCAAATTAGCTCCAGGAAGTGTCCTCAGGCAGCCTTTTTTTTTGGGTGACACAATATTTAGTTTTTCAAATCAGCCACGTAAGAAGATGTACAAAGTGATGGATGGAAGATAAGCTGGGGGAAGTAACACAGAAAGTACACCTTCATGGCCACAGAAGGTTTTGCTCTTTTCTAGCATGTATTTATAATATCAGAACTGTTCCTGTGCAGTTTTTCTTCATCATGAGCCTGCTTTCTATTTCTTTTGACAGGCTTCAGCTCAAGGTCCCTAGAGCAGGCCCTGTCCTAGTGTAAGGACCCTAGGCAGCTGCCAAGGGCAGCAGATGCAAATAGTCATCCCTTTGGAGGCACAGAGCCCTGGACAGAATCAAGGGTTCTCTCTCATTTTCTCAGTGGCAGCCAGGGCAGTAAACTCAGCTCACCGAGGTCCTGCCCTCTGCTTTCTCTCCCAGTCTTTCCTTCTATAAGCCATTCCCATCTCCTGGCCATGGCCATCTTCCCTGGGCTGTTTCAAAGTCTGAACAAAGTTTTAGGCTGCAGGGATGGTCACTGTCTTTTGCAAATGACTCAGATTGCTAGTACCCACCAAGGGAAGATGAGGAGGCTCTGCTGTTTTGCTGCCTCTGGCCCTGGAAACAGCATCAGTCCTATCCACCATCCACCCTTTGAGGACATTACAGACAAGAGTAGGGGGTCAGCAAAGGGGCTTTTACAGCTGTTATTTTACACACACATATATATATATATATATACACATACATATATATGTAAAAATAGCTCCACTTTTGCAAAGTAAAGTAAAAACCAGGCTGAGAAATGCCCCTTTGTATGTCTTCCAAACTCACCCTTCTCCTCCCCACTAGCCACCATTACTTCCTCCACGTGGTCATGGTTCCCCCCCAGCATGGTGAGCCCCATGAGACCCCACCTTGAATACTGTGTCCAGCTCTGCTGTCCCCACCATAAGAATGACATAGATCTTTTGCAGTGAGTCCATAGGAGGGCCACAAAGGTGATCCAAGGGCTGTAGCACCTGTGCTACGAGTAGAGGCTGAAGGAGCTGGGACTGTTCAGCCTGAAGAAGAGAAGGCTCAAGGGCACCTTATAGCTGCCTTCCAATATCTGAAGGGAACCTACAGGAAGGCTGGAGAGGGACTTTTCATAAGACAGTCTGGTAATAGGACAAGAGGAAGTGGTTTTAAAACTGAAGGTTTAGACTAGATCTTAGGAAGAAGTTCTTCAGTACAAGGGTGGTGAGACTCTGGAATTGATTGTGCAGAGAAGTTGTGGATGCCCCCTTCCTGAAGGTGTTCAAGGCCAGGTTGTGTGAGGTTCTGAGCAACCTTGTCTATTTGAGAGGCATCCCTGCCCATGACAGGGAGGTTGGAGTAGATGATCTCTAATGTTACTTCCAACCTGAGCCATTTTATGATTCCATGTTGGCAAATGCTTCCTCCTCAATCCAAGTGGACTTTGACAGAGAGTTCATATCCCTGTTGGGCTGAAGAACAAGTGAGAGTTACAAGTGACTGCTTCTGAGTGTCTTATTAATTCAGTCATGCAAATAGGAGAGGAGAATCCTTAATTTCATGGACAGCTACCCACAGAGCACAGTGCAGTTACTTGGTCTCTCTAGAGATTTTACTTGCATGGTCTTTACACACGGAGCTATAAACATTAGGGCAGCAGGTAGAATGGGAGATGTGGTCCCCAAGAAAAACATAATCTGCAATAGATGGGTGGTGCCAGTTCTCTCACTGCATTGCTTTGTCAGGTTTAAGGACCACACTCCAAAAGCAGATGGGGGCTGAAATGTCTATCTTGTACTAAATTATTTAGATGCCTATATGTTATGTTTTCTTTTTAGCAGTTCTTGGGCAGATTCTAAGGGTTCCCTATGACCATCTGGATTCAATCAGCCTCTAGGCATTATGTAGTTCAACTTAAGTTGTTAAGGTGTTCTCCTCTTCAACTGTATTTATTCCCATGAATAGGTGAGCCACATTACACATAACAGTTAAACTGTTGCCAAGTTTCCATGATAGTATAAAACCTGCCTTTTTTGTGGTTGCTGTTAGAAGTTGAACTTTAGAAATTATTGAAACACTGAACTGGCTTGACTTGCCGGGGGTTCACAAACCAGTGAAATGTCTTTCTGGTCCCATAGACATAATCATGTAGGCAAGACAAAAGCAGGAACTGGTCCCTCAATGGCTTCCATTTGTTTTAACAGCCCACGGAATTAAAAGGATGGTTTTCTACAGCTTGTCATTAGAAATCAACTCAAATCCACAGTTTAAGCACTACAATGTGCTTGCCAGGAGTTCAGAAATAATGGGTTGCTCCTGTACCACTCAATTTTGTATCAAACTTGCATCCAGTGCCACAAGGCTATTTGTATTTCTTTTCTATGCGCTGAGCACTGAGGGCAGCAAAGGGAGGGAGTTCTCAAGATTTCAGTACATACAAGAGTTAGCAGATGCGGCTGATGAGTGTTGCTGGCTGCTTTCATCCATCAAGTGGCAACAAAGGGAAAGACAAGTGTAAGATGCATTTCAGTGTCTGAAATAGCCACTGCAAGCTGTATGGGGCCAAGGAAGGATGTACCGAGCAGGGCTGACCCAGGGTAGGGTCTGGAGCACTGGGAAAGATACTCAAAGAAACCAAGATAGCACTGTGACTGCAAAAGCAGAGATTGGCCAACAGTCAACATCAAAATACCAAGCAACTGTCTGCTCTGAGAGACAGCTGGTATTTTAGTCCAGGCTCTATTCAAGTCTTTCTTTTGGCTGCCTGAACTCTGCTTTAACAGAGTATTTCAGTGCACAGGGATATCAAAGTCTCTGCAGTGGTCCCTTTTTGCTGATGTCTAGCAGTTTTTGATCCTGAAACCTTTAGATCAACAATGACTCCTATCTCTGCACCCTTCACAAAGGATCTGTCTAGTTTGACCCCTTTCTGGAAGCATCCAAGGAGAATATGTCCAGGCTTGTGGGCAGAAGCATTTAATTTTGGGCTTATTCTCCCCAGACAGTTATCTTCAGGGCCAACCTCCAGACTGCTCCACTGTTAGAAAGACTTGAAGCTTTGACACTGTTAGCAAGACTTGAAGCTGTGACATCTCCATCCTGTAGCAGACCTCTAAAATGGAGAGCATAGGAAAAAATAGGAATGTGTATTTCAGCTGGAAGGGACAGATGTGAAGAATAACCTCTTTTGATTGAAAGTAATGTGTGATGCCTTAGCTTGATCCAGGCTATCAGGGAGACTCTGCCTTGGCAATGTCATCCCAGCATGGAAGCACGGCAAGCACCTGTGAGCAGGGATGGGAATATTAACATTTTGCAGAGTCTCTGCACTTTATATCCCCCCCACTTCTTCAGGCATGTGCATCAGGATGTCTGATGGTGCTAAGACCATCTGGCCCACCCCCCTAGGCTGAGATGTCAGAAGCAGTATGGTCATTGCCTCCCCTAGCTGCCATGGTCCTAAGCAGCCCTTCTAACCCTTCAGGCTACACTCACAGGTGACAGCTGCTGTGACACAGGAGTGTCACATGAAGGTGTCCACTGTGGCCAGGAAGGGCAGGTGAAGGGGTTGAACCAAGGAGTCTGGAACTCCACTTGGTTTGAGAAGACAGGGCTCACTTCCTGAGGAAGAAAGATGTCCTCAGCATCCTGCTCCTCTCAGCACTGTCCCAGCTCCTGTCAGCTCTGCTCCTCTACGCAGACAGCTCTGGGAATGTGTGTCCAGCCAGCCCAGACTGGGGACTGTGGGGTCAGCACTGGGGTAGGAGTGGGGATGTCAGGCAGACGTCCTCTGTAAAGACACTGCCAGTCTTCACCAGAGGAGGATGGTGCATGCCATTGCCCCGAGGTATCGGAAGCCATCTCTGCTCCATTTACAGGACTCAAGCGCCTGAGTTCCCCGGGGTGGCTGTCCTCTTACCATCACTGCTCCAGTTTTGGACTCAGTTTATAACCAGATGTTAGGCCGAATTTCTGTTGTAAAGGTAAAAACCACTGGTTCCTAAGCGCCTTGGGCCGTGACCTTGCCGTGGGCTTTGTGCAGGCAGAACAAGTGCCTTGCTGACAGCAGTGGGGGCTGAGTTCAGGGTCGCCAGCCTGAGCTGCCCCCGAAGAGGGTGTCTTCCTGCTGAGCCCTCTGCAAGTTGCCTGCCTCCCCTCACTGCCCACCTCCACACCCGCCTTGTCTGCTCGCTGTGCCAGCCTGGCTTGGCCCCATCTGTCTCCTGCTTCTCCCAGCTGTCAACCGGCTGCCTCCAGCTTAGGTTGTGAGCTCTTCCAGCAGTGTGAGGGTCTCTAGGGATAGGAAACAGGGAGAGTGGGCACAGAGTCGCTGTATGCCAGGAGAAAACCTCCCGCTCCCTCCCCACTGTGAGTTAAAGAGCTGCTTCCTTCCTTGGAAAGGGCCCACCGACCAAGGACAGAGCTTCTCTACAGCCCTTAAGAGAGTGAGGAGGTGTTAGACCTATCTGAGGAGACCACCAGCCCCACGAGCATGTGGGGGAGGAGGACCTTCTCAAAACCAGACGTGTTCTTGAATGCTCAGCTGCTTTGGGGGATTGGTAATCTGGCTGCTCTTGTTGCAAACCTTCTTGGCGTGTTTCGGGCTGTCCTCTCCTTCTACAGAATGACAGGCTGCAAACTGCCAGGAAGGCTGAAAAAACTCTGAATCTAAAAAGGGGCACGTTGTCTGCCAAGACAAACACCTCCTACCCTGTACTGAGGCTGCAGCAGGGGCTGAACCTCCCCCCACATCTCCCAGCCATGATAGATGGAGAAGAAAGGGAATAGCACCTTACAGGATGGGTTCCACCCAGCCTTCGTGCCATTCTGAAACATGGGTGACCCTCGGGGACACAGCCACCTGCATCTGGGAGGAGGGACTGAGCCCACCATGTTTGTGGTTCCTCTAGTTACAGGCATTAGCCTCTGAGTTGAAGGCGGGTTTCACAGAAGCGATGCAGGAGCTGTCACGAATCCAGCATGGCGAGTACGCCCTGGAGGAGAAGGTCAAGAGCTGCCGCTGTGCCATGGAAGAAAAAGTGGCTGAGATGAAGAACTCCCTCAATACTTTCAAGGTAGGAGTGTGACCTACCCGTGGCGGGGCTGCATACCTGTCACGTTAGCCTGGGTGGCATGGGGCAGCATCTCCATGCCTCCACTAATCCTTCCTGCTTGCAAAGAAAATGAGGTGGCGATTGTCTCAGGTGCATCTGGTGCACTTCCTTTGGCTCTGTGTCTCCCCTGACTATTCCAACCCAAACTTAACCCATGCCCTGGTCTGCTCAGCCTTCTCCATGGGCCATGAGGCAGTGCTGCGAGCTACCATGGGCACAAGCAACCCTTGCTTTGGGCTGTACATGCAACAGGCACAAGGCCCCTCCACAGACTGCCACTGAGCCATACTTCTCCCTGGGCCCAGTCTCCTGCATTTCCTGCAGGAATCAAAGCCACTGTGGAGCAGGGAATTAACACAAAACCTTAAAGCCTTTTGAAGTTGCATTCCCACACTACTGGGAGGAAGTGCTGCCTTGGTTTGATGCAGCCCAAGAGGATAAAGACAAAGGAGTGGAGATAGACCTTAGCAAGAAGGCACTTTAAACCATCCAGTCTCTCCATACAGAAACTGAATGACTGCCGGTGAGGAGGCAGGCAGAGGAACTGTTTTATTGTTTTTATGGCAAATCTTCCCCATGGGGTTTTGCTGAGTCAATAACAACTCGTAAAGTTAAAGAAGGCTACTTACTGGAAAAGCTTGCTACTGACCCTGTGACAGGGAGAGACAGATGGTTCCAGGCAAAAGGAGCCCTGTGGTCCCACGTGAGCAAGGTGAGATGATTAGAAGTGTAAGAGTACATGGCAGAAGTCTCAAAGCAACCAGAGGCACGGTTATCCAGGACATTGTTATGGGAAAAAAATGGGTATTTCAAAATCCAGAAAAAAAGAATTACGCAAGAAACGGGAGGGGCAAAGGCTTCTTTCCCTCTGCCTCATGCCCATGTTGACTGTCCAAATGTTGAGATCCTAGTGAAGCCACCTCCTTGCTTGGGGATAGTCTCCCTCCTTTGATTTACAAGAAACTCTTGAGTCATCCTGCTACTTCACATTTATGAAACCTGCAGGAACTTCATGCATCATGGAGCTCTGCATCCAAGTAAGGCTTGGCTGAAACTGCCAGAGGGAGGATGTGCTGACAGGGAGGTTGTGGAGGGCCTCAGTTCCTTAAGAAAACAAGCAAAAAAAAAGGCAGCTCCCAAGGCCTGACTGGCAAAAGCTTATACATGTGAGTACGGGATCTGAACCAAGTACAACATGTGAATCCATACACTAGAGAACTGCAGAGGGAAACATGTGTCCTTAGGCCCACCTCTGGATGCCATTCATGGCAGGAGTCCTCCCAGTGCTTTCAGCTGATGGTGGAAGAAGTCCTATTTCTTCAGCTCTCACCAATGCCCTAACCCGTGGCATCACAGTGGCTTGGGCGAGTTGCCTGTAGTTGAATTAAGGACTGCCATGCTATGCATGGCCATGTATTACTTAAATTGGACTCACAAAGGCAGAATATGCAGAGCCACTCTCCGCAGCCCCCGAAGCATCTCTAGTGCACACCAACCAGAATTCAAAGCTGTGCTACTTAAGTCTGATAGGTACCCTGGGAATGCTGTGCTTTTGTCTGTGTTTCTCAGGAGGAGCTCAGCGATGCAAAGTCAATGATTGAAGAAATCAGTGCCAAGCAGGAGGAAATGCAACAGAAAATTGAGCAGCTGCAGCAAGAGAAGCGGCGGGAATCACGGAAAGTGAAAGCTAAGTAAGAAGTCAAACTCCACGGCTCCAGAAGTGCTAATTAGCAGTGGTGTCCATTTTGTTAATTTACTTATAGCTTAGTTTCTTAATCTTTTCCTGCCTGGATATGTTTATCAACCATGATTATTACTGGAAGCTCTAGCCTTCAGTTCACCCCAGGCTTTTAGACACATACCCCACAGAGCAAACACAGTAAAAAACCCACCACCACCTTACTGGGATTCCAACAGCAAAATAGCCCTGGCAGCTCTCAGGGAAACCAGGGCCTGGTTAAACACAGACCTGCTAGAGATGTGTTAGAGCAGGAATACTGTTGAATGTCTGGACCCTTCACCATTACAAACTATTGTTAAAGCCACCCCCCTGTGGACTAAAGCACTGCAGTTCCCCCTCCCAAGAGGACTCAGCCAGTCCTGATGGTTCAGTCATGCTTTGCTTTCCTGTCACCAGCTTTTTCTCCTCTGAGCAGGGCTGTGCAGGAGCATGTTTGCACACTGCTGGGCCACAGTATTGCTGTGATGAAGCAGACAGCTTCTCCACTTTGGCCCTGATTAGCCTCCTTCTAAAAAACACTTTTGGTGATGGGTGTACAGCTGCGTTGACACAAACACTTTGCAAATCTAGGCTAGGACATTAGCTAATTAAGAAATTTAATTAGATGAAATATGCTCTGCAAAAAGCAGATCTGAAATAACCTTCTCCAATAGACAGTGGAAGTTACTTCCATAACATTGTTCATGAAAGCCAACTCCTGTCCTGGGCTGGACCTGTCCTACTTCTGACCCTGTGCTTGCACTTACACTGATGTTTGCCACAACTGTAATGTAGGAGCTTCATCTGTAGCATTCATATTTTCCAACTGTCTCATTACTTGTATTTGTACAGAAGAGCACAGAAGGATGATCATGGGTCACAGACAGTGCCTACACCTCTCCAGGGCAGCCCATTTCGATCCATTAACCTCCCGGAACCTGTGCTGATGAATGAAGATTTTACAAGCCTTTTACACAATGTGACTTATGAAAAAGGTAGGATATAGAAATGCAGTGTCTTCCTTGGGGAAAAGGCCTCTCTAAAAAGGCCGCTAGGGTAAGAGTGCCAGCAGCACAAAGAGAGAATGCTCTGCTCCTGGGTTCATGCACACACCTCAGCACAGTGTTTCAGGATAGCAGCTGTTGCCCTGGATTCAGGAGATGCTGCTATGTGAACGCAGTGTCCCCAGTGCCACTGCTTGCCTCCTCCAAAGCTAGCTGGATTGTGCTGGATCTTTTTCTCTGTAATGCTAGTGGCACAAACACAGAGCCAAGTAGGAGCCTGATAAAAATACACCCTGTGAATTTGTTTCCATGTAGGGGAGCAGGGCACAGAAAGGAGAATCACAGGGATTGGGCTGGTGTCACTAAGGGGCCATACCAGTGGTTGATTTGACAAGAGGATATGAGAGCTGCTACACATATGCTCTCAGCTCCCGGAATCACTCCTCCTCACATATACATGCTGCTAGGAGAATCACTGTCCTTCACTGCAGAAGCTGCTAGCCCATGATGTCAGGGTTACACATCAGTCAGGAAAACACTGACAACTGCCAAGCACTTGTGAAGGTAGAAATCAAAGAAAAATCATGGACTGTTTTCCTCTATAACTACCTTCGGGGTCTAAACAGGTCTAGCACCCTCTTGCTGTTCAGATAGGAAGACACTAAAAACATATAAATTTTATATGTCCACATAGACAGAGACTGGATGAAAACCATGTGCTGTTTTCTACTCTGTTCTGCTCAGAATCTGGCCAGTCATGGCCCCCCCTGCCCTGCTCTGAGGTAGTGTTAGCCTTCCTGACATCCCTCTTGCACATCCACCTCTCTCACCCACTTCTCCTATTGCCCCTTTCATTCCAGTTGTCTCACCCCTCCACTCTTCAGTGCAGAAGTCTCTGTGTCATGTCCCTGTCCTCTTTTTCTTCCTTCTGGGTACCTTCTACCCAAGGTCCACCTACTGAGCAAGGACAAGCCAAGGCTGCTCCCATTCCTCTGCAGTCATACAGCAGGGACACAGCAGGGACACAGCAGGGACACCTGCATTAGCCTGCCTGCAAGTGCTACTGAAGCAAAGACCACAACTAGAGCCACAACAGTAACATGGGTGTTTCCATAGCAAAAATATCAAAGATTAGAGGCTCTAACCATACTGACTGGGCTTGGCAAAAGGAAGCCTACTTTACACCTGTCTTCTTTTGTAAAGTTTCCTCTTGGTTCTTCAACAGTGTCTGACACCAGGATCATGCCAATGGGAGAAGGAAGTGTGAAAGTCATATCAGGTCCAGGTAGGAAAATACCAAACACTCCAAACCCAGTAATGATTCAATTAGAGTGCTTGCTTTACTGCACTGAAGAAATGCTTCCAGGTAATGCACTTCACAGGAATGCCTTTCACTTTGTTGTGCACCTCAATTTTCATACCTATGGTTGAGATGTGAGGACGAACTTGCATCCCTGAAGTGCCAAATACCTGACAGACAATGCAAAGGATTGATTCGTGGCAAGGAGAGCCTTTCTGCTGCTGCTATCACAGGTTCTAAGTGCCTTTGCAGAATGCAAAAAATTGAGGCTTTTGCTGTGGCAAAGAATCATGAGAGCATGATTTTGCCATTTGGGAAGAGCTGGTCTTTGCAGTGACTATGCACCAGCAGAACTGGTGAGCTGTTTATTCACCCACCAGCTTCAATTCCTTGTAGACAAGTCTGAATAGTTACACAGGAGTTTTTCTGGCAAAAATAAAAACTGGTCAGGAGTAAGAGAAGGGCATAGCAAGGACCCTGGCCAGCAAAAGGACACATGAGACCAGCCATTAGGTATTTTGCACTGTTCACTAGAAACACTTACTTACTGTTCTGAATAGCTCTTCTGCTTGAAGCCACTTGAAACAAAGAAAAAAACAAAATCTATGGAAAGTGGTTCATTGCAACCCAAATTAGAAGTATTTGCTCTAAATCAATTCCAGCTCAATGGCTCTAATACACCTGCACCTCCCCTACCTTCTGTGCAATTTAATAGCCTTAGACTATCAGTCCTGCAAGCGTTGGACAATCATATCACACCAACAAAAATATTAAGAGCCATGACAGTTTACATACACTGAGAATGGCATTTAAATCCAAATTCCAGTATTTTCAGTTTCCACAATATCTGTCAATAAATGTCATATTACCAAGCCCCGGAGTGTCCTAGAACCCTGACATGCAACCAAATTTGAAATATATATTTTTTCTTTTCTAATGGGAATCTAATTTTGGACCTTGTTCAGCCTGAAAATAAATGCCAGAAGAATGCAAACCTGGTTCAGCCAAAGTGCTCACTCACTGCACTTCTGTTTGTAAATTAATACTACAAGGCTACAGCACCTGTGAAGCAGCGAAACTGCTTTATACTCTCCATCCAGTACCTCAAATGGATGATAATGCAGATTACCTGCCTGCTGTAGCACAAGCTGTGAACTGAGATGTCAAGATCCATACAGCTGTTTGTCATTGCAGGAGCAACCACAGAGACAGACGACAGCCTCAAGCCTTCCTTAATGACAGAGGGGCAGTCGAAAGTGCATCTGCCATCAACAGTGTGGAAGCAGCCCAAGGACACCAAGGACTGGGGAGATGAATATATCTCCAAAGAGCAGCCAGAGAGAGGGAAGGACATGGGCCAAAGCAGATACAGCTCAGCAGACAATATTATATGTGAACCCTCTTTGGCTGGTAAGGGCAGAGTGTAAAACCCTGGCTAGGGAGGCTTAAAGCTGCATTTGTATGTGGCACAAGCTGGCTGGTGCTCAGCTTCTACAGAGGCACACAAGCCAGTTTCTCCTTCTAGGGGAATGTGCCTCATGGCCTCAGTCTTGGAGACTGAGGCCTTTTTATTAGCTGTTCTGTGCCACTGGCAGAGTCGCTCTGCACCCAGATCACCCATTCTCCTTTCCAAGACCTGTCAGGTTCAGAGTACTGATGGAATTGTGACAGTGTAGTTGCTTAAGCAGGTGAAAAATACAACTTCTCATTCTGCAGGAAACTGTATCTGAATCCCTGGTATGAGTTGTTTAGCCTTTGATTACTTGTTTTGTTATGAGGAAAAAAACCCCACCAAAATGTATGAATAGGGGGAAACATATTTGCTTTGGAGATTTCTTAGCAAACTGTGGCTCTAGTCATATGTGAGGCATGCTGTAACGTGAGAATTTTAAATTCAGGTTAAATAAATGGCTAGAATTTTAAATTTTGGGGAAAGTAAACACACACAGGCAAGACATTAGTGTAACTTTTCAAGAGTTTCTCCTTTCATGACTTCATATCATATCACCAGCTTAATGTGAGGCTGTCTCTGATGTCAGCATTTCCTTATTTTTAAACTTAACCGTTATCTCCTGGAAGCCAAAAGGCAGAACATTGCTCTGGAGCTGCTGGAGTCAGAAAGGAAATATGTCATCAATCTTTCCCTAATCCTGAAGATCAAGGCCACGTTGCAAGGACCAGATATGAAAAGGAGCACCAAAGAGAGAAGGTATTTGATTTAGTGTGCTCTCTCTTTTCATAAGTTTTCTTCAATGTTCTTTCTGCATCATCCTCTCTTCCACTTTTCTTTCATCCACACAGATCTTTGAACACTTAGAGCTTATTTCTTATTGAAAACTGGAGGCACTGGGAGGTTTTTTGCAGCGATTAAAGATTTTCCTGCCTGTCCTTCCATCTTGTCCACTTTGCAGCCCAAACTCTTTCACTACGACTTCATTTCAGTCTCCTGTGTCCCATCAGTTTCCTATTGTTGTTTTGCATGTCTCCTGCCTGGGTGGGAACAAAACTTTGTGGATTCACTGCCTGCTTCTCCCAGTCCACAAGCTTCCACTCTAGAAGCTGCTGTGGGCCTAAGCAGCTCCCATCCCCCAGGTATCACCATAAACAGGCACACACATGTATTTACAGGCAGATACAGGACAAGTGGAACCAATCCAGCTTAGCAGTTAAACACAGCTCTTGGCAAAAGCTATCCCTGATGACAGGTGTCTTAAGTTTCCATGATGGGATACCTCCTGAACTCTCCCCACTTACTCAGCTTTGGTCTGGCAGTTTCCAGCCCCTAGGCACATGTGGAGAGCCCAATCCTTGCTAGCTCTTTTTTTGGCTCTTTCCTCTGTCCTTAGGATTCCCACATCCAAGGAACCATTTGACAGAAGTCCACTGTAGGACATGTGGTACATGGGCTGATGTGGATTCATTTAAGCAGTTAGATGACACACACAGTTCAAACTGAAGCATTAGACTCCAAAGTGAGTTTTTATTTTTACTCTTTTTCCCTGGGACTTTTCCATCTGGCAAAATACTTTGACATCTTCATTCTGATTCTGCATGAAATCAGCATGAAATGACAGAAAGGTAGTAGCACATTTCAACTAATCTCTGAATCAAAGGGGTGGCTTGTTCAAGGGCCTGACAAATGAGACAAGATGACAAAGCTGGGGAGCTATTCTCCAGGCACTCCATGGAATGGCTCAGGACCATGGTCTTGCTTTGTTATCCAGAGCAGCATTGCCCTGATCTTTTCAGCTCTGCAAATTCTGGTCAATTATGCAATGCACTCGAGAGTAAGCCTAAGAAACCTTCAAACCTCTCTAACAGCCTACTGGAGAAGGTACCCACGTGCACACAAACAGCCAAAACAAGGCCTCCTGGTGCAGCCAGGACTTCAATAAAAGTAGTTCATAATACCTATATGTTTAAAGCAAGCCTGTGCTGACCACCCATGAATGCACACTTCAGCAGTACATGCTTAGGACTGAGCAGCTGCTCTGTGTAACCAGCCTGATCTCATCTCCCTTCAGTTTCTTCCCCAACTCTTTGCGGTACCTGGTCCAGCAGCACATCGATTTACTTCATGCTCTACAGGAGCGAGTCCTCAGCTGGCCACGACAAGGGATCCTAGGAGACATCTTTCTGAAGTTAACAAATGATGAGGTATGTTATACACCTCTCTGGACTCTTCTGCTATGAGTCACAATATTGTGCTGATGGCCACAGGTGGGCCAGGATATCTTGCAGCAGAGGAGCTGTGAGGCTGTGGCTAGTGTAAGGGCTTTCAGTCAGCTTCCTTTGAGGAGTCCCCCCAGAAAAGGAGCATGGTAGCCCAACTGTTGTAGTACATGGTTGGCTAGGGACCCCATATGCCAGACCCACCTGTGGGCATGCAAGAGCATAGCACAGTCCTATAATAAATTTGTTTGCAGGAGCCACAGATAAGCCTCAACAGCTTGGGTGTCTGTATTGACAGTGAGGGCGTGAGGAGAGTGGGTTTTTTATGCTCTCCCTTCCCCAATACACTTTGCTCAGTTATGAGAAGTAGGTGGGCAGGCCCCTTATCCTATATGGTGTGTACCCCCAAGTAAAACAGCACCTCCTTCTCAGGGCAAAGTTCTGCCCAATCCCTAGAAAGCAGTAGAACCTCTCTTGGAAGGATGTGTGAAAACTCATCTGATGCTTTATAAAATTTAAGAGTCTTAAATAAGAAAATCTTCTTCCACTCTAGCCTCTCTACTCCTCTCATCTCCTATAAAATTTATACCTTGTGCTCAGCAGCTGAAGATATTTCATTATACAGCATTTCTTGACAAGTCCCAGACTCTCAAAGTTTCACACAGACAGCAGCTCTGCTGCACTGATGAACTCCTGGGAGTGATGGTGGGGAATAGGAGTTTCTCATTCTCACTGTGTCTATGAGCAAAAATCTCTTAAGTTTCTTTGTTCTTTTTTCCTTTCTTAAGAATAATTTTCTGGACTACTACGTTGCTTACCTGAGGGACCTGCCAGAATGCATCTCTCTGATCCATGTGGTGATCTTGAAGGAGGTAAATTTCTTGCCTGCTTCACTAACATGTGATAGCAATATGCAAGCCTCAATCTCTTCCTGTTACACCTGCCCATGATGGGACTCTTCAGCCAATCCACTTGTTCTGTTACCAAATGCCAGTTTCCTGAATGTTGCCATGTCTGCCATGCACCTACAAAAAGCAGATTTAACATGTTCCTCACTGTATTTCCACTGTGATGTAACATCTCAGATCAAACCTTGCCTATGGCCCTCCTACCCAGACCTGTCCTAAGCAAATGTTGTCTCCTGGAACATGAAGGACTCATCCAAACAGGGAGATCAAGAGTGAGACTCTAAGTGCTTTAGAGAAATCAGTCTCTACTGTTCAGCTTCAGGTATTTGATCTCATACTCGATTCCTGTTTAATACTAGGAAAGTTAAATATAAAGGTAATTTTAAAGTGCAATCATCTCATTTACTTCAATTCACCTGGGCTTAAACTAAGAACTTAATTCTGAGCAATAGGGGTTTCAATGAAACTTAACTAATGCACTTTAAACATACACCCCTACTTAATCAGGCTGAGTGTCCCTGTGAGCTAATCCCCAGCCTAAGGAATTAATCCTTAGGACTAGTATTGCTGGTGGAAGTAGTTGCAAATATTTCTTTCAGAAGCAACATGGAGACCAGTGTACTGTCACACAAATGTCACCCGACTGGTGTGGTCCTGTGAACTGTTGTGACTACTTAGAGCATTCATTAAACCTCAGGTGCATTCAGAAGCAGACACACTTTATGGGTGGAAAAGACTGACGTTGGTTTCTATATTTCAGGTAGAAGAAGAAATCAAGTCTGATCTCTACATTCTCTTCTTCCATATAGTCCAGAGAATCCCTGAATACCTTATTCATCTACAGGTAGGGCCCCAGGATTGAAACTGTCTTGTTGAACTCTCATCACAATATATGACTTTAACTCGGAGCTGATATTCAGGCCTGTACAATGCTTCTGGATAAATCCAGAGGACTCTGGAAAAAAAAAAACCACAGGAAAACAAAACAAAAAACCCACACCCCTCCAGAAAACAATACAAAAACCCAGACCCCAAACTAACAAAAACCAAACTACAAAATGCAACAAGCAAACCCCAAAGAAAACTTTGAAAGGGGAAGCCAGCTGAGAATGGCATAATTTTCATCATTTTCACCTCAAGATTGCTTCTGTTTGCCAGTTTCTCCATTTAGCCTGACAGAACCCACTTTTGTCCCTCGGAAAGCCAAAAGCTCTGCTGCCTGTTACTCCGGGAGAACAAGAGGCCAGAGATGGGGTACATTTCCTGTCAGCTCTGATCTAACTGCTGTAACAGAGTTGGCCTCTGCTGAGTGGTCCACAAGCCTGTTAGTTGAAAGATTGAGAGGGCTAGAGGCTCCTAGGACCCAACAATTTTTCCTATGCAGCACCTGCTGATAAAAAGATTTCTGGTTCACAGGAGGGTTATCTGCATTGTACTAAAACATTTCCATCAAGGCAAACAACACCAAAAGAAAGCTCTATAGAAACAGGTGATCGGTTTATTTACCCAATGCTAAACTCCACCACATACCCCATGATTACATTTACAGTGGTTATGTATGTATTTGCACTGGAGTAGTACGAGGCAGGCCCTGTTCAGGTCCCTCAGAAACCAGTCCTGTCTACAAGAGCTCCCACCTTGCTTCCACAGGGCAGTGCCATGGGCACTCAGGAGCACTAATCCAAGCTCCCAACAGCACCTTCTCCCCAGAAAGGGTTAGAACATCCTCCCAATAGCCTGCTTTCCTCTGTGTCCCAGAATGTCCTGAAGTTCACGGAGCAAGAGCATCCTGACTATTACCTGCTGCTGGTGTGTGTGCAGCGCCTCCGGGTTTTCATCTCACACTATAGCCTCCTCTTCCAATGCAATGAAGACCTGCTTATACAGAAGAGGAAAAAGCTGAAGAAGTAAGCACAATATCAGCTCATTCTCTTTATCATCAGGGAAAGGGAGGTGGAGGGGCAAGCCTGGAAACAGGGGTTTAGGTCCAGGCAAGATAAACAGGCATGTTGCTCTGTTGAAATAAAACAAAGCCCTTTGTATATGAATGCTGGAGAAAGCCCACTTATGGTATTTGTCCTCCAAACTGAGATCAGATTTGGGGTGGGTCCTTCTAACTTCTGAATCAATGGAAAACCAATTTAATCCTTCTAAACATAGCAGAACATCTGATTCTTTAAGCTGATGGCAAAGTCACTCCCCAGTGGGAGAATACAGGGGGACTCAGCTGCTTTGGCAGGCTGGGGTCCTGGTGAACACCAAGACTGCTGTTGCCTGAAGCCCTCACAGGCTAAGATTTAGAAAGAGTACTGTTATCAAAAGCACCCCACAACCTGTTTGAGATGAGCTGCAATAGAAATTACCCTGACTGTAGATTGTCAAGTTGTGGTTCAGAAGTGTTCTTTGAAATCAGGACATTTTACTGAAAAAAACCCCACCATCTGCTTGCCTTTGCTTCTTGTGATGATTCACTGGGGGAGTAGGACAAGATCAAACTTAAAGGGAAGCTTCCAAATATGGTAGAGGACTGGAACAGACTGCTGGGGAGGGACTAGTATCAGGAGAGGCATTAAGAACAGGACAGAATGCAGGAAACCCTGATGACTGGGACAACCTAGATAGAACAAGTCCTTTCTTGGGAAGAGGTGAATGGGAATATTAAGGTCCCTCCAAGCCCTGTTTTCTGTGATTCTACGTGCTCGTGCTCATTCCCTGCCTTATTTCTTAGCACGACGATGGATTTCTCCTCCCTCAGGTCATCCCTGGTAAAACTTTACAAAGGTCTCACCTCCCAGTGTACGAGTCAAGAGGTTTCTCCAACACCCAGTGCAGCATCTATCCGGGACAGCGGGATCCATTCTGAAGAGACAATACAGTCATTCCCACCAGCACCTTCCTCTGGCACAACAACCCCGTAAGCCTATTATCCTTGTAGAAGGCTTTCAAAGATCTCAGACCAGCCAAAAACATACTTTCCCACACAGCATCTCACTGAATGATGGGACTCACTGTCACAAGATGCAAGTGCAAATGGGTTCAAATAGACACGACTAATTCAAGAAAGACAGAGCTCCTGGTAGCACCCATCAATCTTTGGCCATACCTAGCCTACTGATAGGTGCTGAGATGGATCAGAGAAGCACACTAGACTTGCCTTTTATTCTTATGCCAGCAGTTTGTGGCTGACACGATTCTTTGTATCATTTGACAGTAAGAAGAACAGTTTGGCTTCATCACAGAGTCCTCCTCTAATGCCAATGTTATTAGATCAGTCCCTAGCCACCTCCTCACCAGACTGCCCAAGGCAATCTCCCTTCCCTCACAGCTCTAATGCTCCAGGCCCTCGTTTTGGTAGCCTCAGCTGGTGCCCCCCCCCCATTCCTCCTGGACTGAAGACCCCACACGGGTGCAGGTGGCCCCTCATCAGCACTGAACAGAGTTGGGGAAAATAACTTTCCAGACTTGGCTGGCCACGCAGCTCCTCATACATCTCCAGTCAGGTTTGCCTTGTTTGCCATGAGAGCATGCTGTCAGCTCATCTTCACCCTGGCATTGACTAGAACCCCAAGTTCACACCAGAGCTGCTGCTCAACCCAAATCTCCCAGCCTGGTCTGATGCATGGGCTTATCTTGCCCCAGATGCAGAGTTATGCACATCTTGAACGTCACAAGTTTTCTGTTCCCCCAGTTCATTCCTTGTGTTCCTAGAAGACAGCAGTGGGACTTTACTAACTAGTCTTTGTAGAAAGCCATGGAGGTGCACACTCTGCACCTAATCTCTCATCCAGTGCAGTACTCTCTGACAACTTGCCAGTAACACACAGAGGGCATGAGCCCTCCAAGTACTCCTGACAGACTTCTGGGGTCATAGTTTTCTTACTCAAGAGAAGAACCTTTTCTACCTGAAAAGACAATCAGGCCACAAGAGAGTAAGACACAACCCCTACACTACATAAAGAGAAGGAAAGTAAAAATCCAAAGTGCAGATGACTGAAGACAGATGGAGCAGTTGGCTTCTCATCTCAGTTTCTATTAATATCATGGTGCAGAGTATGTAAGTCAGACAAAGCTACTGGATAAGCAGTTCTGCCTCTGCAAGTTTGTTCCTGCTAACTCAGTCAGGCAATTTCTATTAGTGGCAGCTCTGATACTGTTCTCCAAGATGTGAAAATACCTTAAGAGAACAGGCCTGGGGAGTGAGGGGGGGAAGGGAGGCTTGTCATGCTGTCTCTCAGTCATCCTTTAGTATTCTACTTTTTTTGTTTGTTTTTTGTTTGGGTTATTTTGTTTTTTGTTTTGTTTTATTTCTTATTTTAAAGGCATTTGATGCCCCAGATGAAGAAACCCCAGCCAACTGTGATAGAGAACATCCAGGCTGTAAAGCCCCCTGACTGGGAAATGGAAAGCAGAAAACATGAGAGGCCAGAGAACATCCTTTCATCCTCTCAGCTCACAGAGCAGGAACTCAAGGCTCTGACAGCCCCCTTACAGTCCATCCCTGAAATGGAGTATGAAGCACCACCAGCTGATGCAGTGGGGAACACCGAGAGAGCCATCAGGACCTCTGTGGAGCTGTTGCAGGATGCGAGGAACTTTGCACCAAGCTATGAAGAGTTTGACTACCCTGGGGAGGTTTTCACCTTGCCAGGCCCCTACGAAGATGATGCTTTCCAAAACCTCGCCCTCTTTGAGAATTGCTCCCCGGCTTCTTCCGAGTCCAGCTTAGACATTTGCTTCCTTAGGCCTGTTAACTTCACATCAGAACCAGAGAGGACAGATCATGCCTTACAGCCATTGCCTAAGAGCTGCACTCCA
Organism: Florisuga fusca; assembly: GCA_038090715.1. Lineage (NCBI taxonomy): Eukaryota > Metazoa > Chordata > Aves > Apodiformes > Trochilidae > Florisuga > Florisuga fusca. The sequence goes on from JAAWXA010000022.1 coordinate 5,271,649, forward strand.
GTAAGCAGCAGTACTTACAAACGTGAGATGTTCCACAGCAAAGGCAAGCAGCTGAGTAGGTCTCTGAAGGAGCTGCCGAGAAGTGCTGAGGGCATGAACACCCGACTCTACAGCACACGGAGCAGCAGCGGGAGCCGGCTGCAGCAGAAGCAGGAGAGGAATGTCCAGCCTCACATGATCTCAGCCTCAGCTCGAAGCTCCCAAAGGAGCTACTTCCCCCCACAGAGAGGAGCGGGTGAAAAACAGAGCTTTTTGGAAGTAAGGAGGCTTAAGTAAGAGGAGACAGAGAAAAAAAAAACACAAACAAACCAGGAGCTCCAGCAGCAGCAGGGGAAAAGACCTGAGATACAGTTAGGGCAGAACATGCCAAAATAGCTTCCCATGTCCACACGCTCAAAGTCCTCATCTACATACACATGCCCAAGGGAGGGACAAGGCAGCTCCTTTTGACACTCGTCTTCCCCAGGGACAAGCATGGGATGAAGCACACAGCTGGCTGAGTGACAGCTAGAGTACCTCTGAGACAAGCCAGCTCCTTCTGTGTCTCTAGCTGTCACTGAGCTTCCCTCACAAGTAAATGTTATGGTTGACCAGGGTCTGTATGAGCAAAGCTGTTCGAAATCAGTGCTATAAGATGGCACCCTGTTAAAAAGGTGCCTTTCCACCTGCTGTGAAGAGTGCTGGGTAAAAAAAGTCAATAATATCAGATCCTAGGCCAGTGTAAACCAGCAAGACTCAAAGGAACTCAGACCATTTACACCAGCTAGGACCTGATCCATGGGTTTTGTTTTACTAGAGTGTTGCATGGGTCACAGGCACATGCTGAAGTCTTTGTGGAAACAGAGAGAGCTCAGCAATCGTGTCCCTCAGACAACCACAAGCATGGCAGGAGGCACTCTAGCCCTTCAGGGACAGCAGGTCTTGCTGGAACAATGTTTCCACAGTCTGCTGTGCCTGTTCAGAGTCAGCTTTGAACTGTCACAAAAAAGGGTGGAAGATACCCTTCAAGCTTCCTGGGGATGAGTCTGAGGATACCGTGAGGTCTTCAGCTAGTTCTGTGTTCCCTAAAGAAACACCCTCCTGTTAATATGAGGCAAGATGCAGATGGTGACGGAAGTTAAAACAGTCTGACTGAAAAGGCAGTAAGAAAACCTCAAAAGAAAAGACAGGGAAAAGCCTAGTAACCAAAAGAAGTGGAGAAAAGCTGAGCAAGGGAGATGAGGCAAATGGGAGAAGAGCCGTGGGGTCACAACCCTCCCAGAAACAGAAGCACGTGAGCTTTTTGGCAGTCACCTGTGCAGAGCTACGGCCCACATCAGCATGCACATGTAGAGCTAGTCCAGAACTGCAGGACATACTCTCCCCCACAGAGCTAAGGAGACCAATGTGGCAGTGGTAGGCAGAACTGGAGAAAAAGGGACTTGTCCAGAGCCTTGCTGAGAGGAACTCTGCACTCTCCTGAAAAGTGAGAGTCATCTTTTAGCGACACCTTTACCACAAGGTGTGAGTGCTAATGAGGTCTTGTTACACAGATATAAAACCGGGCAGCAACAGAGCCAACAGAAGTCTTCCACACTCTACCACCTCAAGAAGCCTGAAGCCTCTCTGTCCTAGGGTAAACAGAGCTCATGAGCAAGGATAGGGTGGGAAGTTCCTCAGCTCCCCATGCTGGCTTGCTCCCTTGTTGGAAAAGGGCCTAGTAAGATTCCACTAAACAAAAAGCTTAGCAAGGAAGGCCCCAGTTTCTGCTGACAGTGCTTATCCCTCCACTCCTTTGCCACTGCCTCCACCTCAGAGCCAGCATCAAGCTCCCTGCCGAGTCACCAGTGCTGCTGAGGCATGAGAGACCTTTTTTTGTTTCCCAGCCTTGCCAGCACCTCCTCACCCACCAGGTTCCTCCTAAAACAGAGAGAAGAGAGAGAAAGAGAGAGAGAGAGAGAGAGAGAAAGAAGGGGACAAGAATGTGAGGTTTCAAATGCTGGTTAAATTGTCTTTTCCCTTTTAGGAGCTCCATGCAGAAGACAACACCAGGTTCTGCCAGAAGGATGACAATGAGCAAACATCCTTCAGCGACCACAACCCACGGCACGAGCCCAAGGGGGGTTTCCGGAGCTCCTTCCGCAAGCTCTTCAAAAAGAAATAAGCAGCCCCAAGAAAGGCAGGCCACAGCCTAAGTGCAACAGTGCTTCCCCAGGTCCCTGAGGGTGGAGACAGACAGCGAGGCCCCAAGATCCCCCCTGACTAACACAGTAGGTGGAGGGGTGGGGGAGAGGAGATTGTCACAACTGCCTTAAAAACGCATCCTGCTCTTCTTAGCACAGGGCAGGGCCAGGCTATGGGTTGAAACAGGAGCTCAGCCAGCAGGTCCAATAAGCACAGGGACTTGCTAGCTTTCACCCCTGCCTGAGTTAACTTTCCTCAGAGTTTTGGAAAGCTCTGGACAAATCCCACTATCTTCTCCTCCCCCTCATCTCCTAATGCTGCTTGATTTGCCATACAACTTTGCTCTTCCAAATTCAAGCCAGGTCTAATTCAGACACAAAAAGAGGGGCTACCTTGGCAGCCTTGACATCCCGGCCAGAAGTCTGAAATTTCCCTCTTTCTTCCAAAGAAAAACCACTATCAAAGATGTTTTCCAGGAGGCCAGCTTGCAATACCTCGCTGGTTTGAGAAGGTCTAAGAAGCATCAACGGAAGCACCTGGGCTTTGTACTGCTTGATCAGCAGCTTCATTTCTTTTGGACTTCCATTGCTCCTCAAAATCCTCCTTCACCTTTTATGCAGTGTGCTGTTTCTTGAATTGCCTCCTGCTGTGTGAATCTCTGCTCCTGCTGTTGGAATTGCCTGTCTCCAAGCAGGTGACACAGGTTGAGGCCAAGGACTGCTGCAAGAGACTTTTCTCCACCCTGTCCCTACAGTGGATGAATGCAGACTCTGTCACACTCAACCAGTGTCCTGACTCCTGGTCTGTGCTATACCTGAAATACTCTTTGCTAATTCTCTTTGGCCTGACTCCACCTTGCAAGTCCCATCATGTGCAGTACCCTGCTTCAGAGCAGGTATTCTAGCTAAAGTTGAGGGATTAGAGCAGGAAAAGGCGATGGTGCCATATGCTCAAAGTCACAAGCCTTGTGGACAGACAAAATCCATCCTTTATCTCAATTAAAGTTTTCCCAATATTTCAAGAAAGCGATGAAGCTATACACCTGGGATTAAAATGTTTTAGCTGATGTCTGCCCCATAGATTTTACTGGACTCAAAATAGTTCCCCCAAATCCACTTTTCCTTACAAAAAGTAGCACCCTCACACACAACCCTCTTCTGCCTGAGCTTTTAGAATTATTCTGGGAAGATTTTTTTTTTTTTTAATTTAAGGTTTTTAAAGACAAAAAATCTCCAGTCTCTTTGCCTCTCCCTCACATCCTCATTGAACTGCAAATTCCTACATCCTTTCATTAAGGCCACTCCACATCACAAAGACACTTCCTAGAACTTCACAGCTTTCAGTCAGGCAGTGCAGGGCCAGGATAGAAATATGCCAGAAGCACCAGATACTTATAACTGAAGCATCAGCAAAGCCTGTTTGTTCTTCAAAGGAATCAGCCATGGACAGACCTATTTGTGGTATCAACACAGATGAGTTTCCACTGTGCACTGATGCTTGTGTCTTTGGTCTCATGTATTACAACACTTTGAGAGAACAAATTTGCTCCTCACGCTTGCCAGGCAGATGCCAAAACAGAAATAGGACAAAGGGGAAAACGTACCAGCTAACATCTCCTGGGTGAGGAAATCCTTCCATAGCAGCAGACCCTTGCATGTAAAATCCACATGGATTTTAGCTTCTGTTTTAGTGATTTAAGGCATGGTCAGCATTGATGGTTATTTCTTTCTGATCCTGTATGTGTTCTTACTTCCAGTCCTATACTTCCCATTTGAGATGTCCTTGTACCCGCTCAGAATCTGCAAATGTTAATAAAATGAATGAATGATACTCGGTGCCACACAGAAACACACAATCTCTTGCAGGGTCCAATCCAAATTCACCTTTAGTATAAATGTGTGCTCTGGATTGTTTTTCTTCCTGTGCCAAATAAATGTTGCTTTTAAATAATGTTGTCTCTTTTGCACTGAATCAGACATAAAGCTGAAGCCATTAGAAGGAAGTCACTACTCAGACACCCTTTGAGGCAACTTCACAAAACCCTGTTCCCCTGCACACACAGTCATATGAGAAGACTATTCCCATACATCTGGTTCACAGAATCTTACCAGCACTCAGCTGATTCACTCTCTACGTTCCAGTTCAAGATCCTATTGCTGCAGCTGACACTTCTTCAATGCCTTCCTCCAACTCCTTTACTCCTGCTGCTGCTTCTGTTACAGACATATGAACTTGCACAAAAAAATTCCAAGAGCCTTACCTGACATTCACACCACTGAAATATCAACTATCCAACTCTGAGAGATCTTAGTATCTTCTTGTATATCACAAATGCCTGTCACATACCTGGGTTCTTTTTAAAAAAGATGTAACTTCATTTTTATCAAAACTACCTTACCTTTGCTGCATTCTCAGCAGGTCCAAAATAGTGCAGGTCCAAAAACAGGGACAACTTAGCCCAAGGTTCTCACACCTCCCCAAGCTGACACCTGCAAACGTGTTACATTCCAGCATTACTGAGGCTACTTCTAAGTTAATATAACATAGACACTTTACCCTCTTTTACCCAGAAGCTGCAATGTATCCTGGATTACTCTACAAGTTCTTAAAAGTATTTTCACCTCAGTAGAAGTCATGGACATGTATAAGTACAAATATTCCTCAGTAAGGGCAAAACCCACTTCAACTGGTTACAAGGAATCCAGCTGCTTTTTACAAACTCTACAAAAAGTTGTCAGGGCCTGTTGCTCATGTCTGAAGAGGGGGAGCTGGGGCATGGGTAGTACTGTGTTTGGCCACTGGTTGGTTTCTGGGGTGGGTAAGAGGGAGAAGGCTACCACAAATATTAAGCAGTTTCTACCTGCGAGTGATTTCATCTACTCACTCTGTTATTTGAAAGCACGTCTGGCCTGTTATCAGATACAAGACATTAACATAATGTCCCTTTCTTTACTGTGACTTGATTCAACAAGGAGGCAAGATGTAAGCTCTACTATGAAATTACCTACCTAAAAAATTCATATTGTACAATTCAAGCAACAGCGTTTACCCACAGACTGCAGATCCTTTGAGGCAGTAAGTTGAACAGAAAGCCGCAGAGCTGGAGTAACACCTACAACGAAGAATCCTGTGGCAGAGAACAACACAGTTAAAAGATGCTATTTTATGTCCTACGCCTTGCTTATTTGTCTTCTACTCCTCACAGTTCCCTCTGCTCGCAAGCTACTGTGTCTGTTAGTATTTTTCTACCCTGAGCAAAACCTACTTCTGTAGCAGATTCATGACTGCTCTTTATGTAAAGCACAGTATTCAAGCTTAAGGAAGCCAGACTCATGCTATGAAGACTTTCAGTGTATCTTACATATTCAAAAGTGTACACTTCTGTGATGCATAAGGCTTTTAAAAATTACTTTATTTTTAGGACACATCTTTTAATGCCAAAAGGTAACAACCACTATTCAATTTTCACTTAAATGCAATCTCCATACCACTGCAGACACAGCATACAAAGATCACCTACAGACACTTACGTACACAGGTCATCAAATGTGCCAGCTCTTTTTTTTTTTTTTCCTTTTTACAACTGGACTGACATAGCTTTTTAACACTTACTTGTTTGGGCAAGTTTGGCCAGCAAACAAAGGCAACTGTACACATATACTTGAACAAACTTATTGGAACCTAAGAATTGTTCTTTTCACAAAGGTTTATTCCAAAGTAGATTCAAACAAATTTGTCCAAAGCAATTCCAGCAACATGCACCCCTGATCGTTTACCTCTATCTACCCTTCTTTTAAAAAATATTACAGATGTTCTTTGATAAAAGGCACATTTGGCAGCTACTAAAATTTTCATGCATCTGGCGTATGTTTTTTTAATTTTCTTTTCCCACTTTAACTTTTCAGTCACCTGGTATAGGATTTCACATTTGCTGGCTAAAAAACAAAACAAAACAAAAGCTTCAACAAAAAAGGTAACTTATTCTTTACTTTGTTTGCCTTGCTGCAGCAGCTGGCTACTTTACACACTATTTTCCACTGAAGGCAAAAAAAAAATTTGCTCACGGTTAACAGAAAAATGCACCTAAGAGTGGGTTATTTTAATGGAAATAAGGCATGGAATTTACAGATTAGATTAAAAGTGCTTTTGTTCTTACAACTATATTCGGTCATGGGTTTCTCTCTTTAATAAATAAGAACTCAAAAGACTTCAGCCCATACATCATCCAGATTTTGAACTGTCAACTCAACAACTAAATTGGGGGATGGGAGGAAATCATCAGAATTTGCAAACTTTTTAGTATCATCTTCAAATAGCCTTCTTGAGCAAGTCCCTCCTTGCCATCTGGAAAAGGCACCAATTAGCTGCACTTTACATACTGCAGCTAATTGCACTGCTCACAGCAGCAAATCACTAAGAAACATTTTAACTTGCATATAATTTGTAATCTTTCTATATGAACTTTAATTGCAGTGGTGCTAGAAACACCAATAGTAGATGCTGCCTCTGTAAAATGCCACGTTAGGTTGAGACAGCAGCCACAAGGGAACTGATGCTTACTACAGGGCATTAGTGTTGCCACCCAGCCTGCTGCAATGCCAATTTGTTGGAGCACCTCCTCAGGCTGAAAGGAAACTTCCTGGTATATAACAAAATAAAACCTCCCTCAACCACAAGAATTTACTGTCTTCAAGAGCAGTGACATCACCAAGCTTGAATCAGACCCAATTCAAAAGAAAGTCTAAATTTAAATCAATGCAAAAGAAAAATAATTAAACATCACATCAATCTAATGTCAAAAGATCTAAACCCAGTGCATTAGCATGAACGTACATCTCTTGCTTAGACAGACTTCTCTCTCCCTGACTTAAGAAGGGCATACTAGAGGAACAACTTGAGTCCACACTGGAGGTGGCTTCTTCAGGATGAAGCACTCAAATGCTTCCACACAGCTTCCTGAAGCAGGATAATGTTCTCCACTAGAAAACAGTAATAGAAAGATTTTGCCTGGGCTGCACAGTGTCATGACAGCTGCATATACCTTGGGGTAACCATGAAGCACGTGTGATAGCTGACTTTCCATATCCCATGTTGAACAGAAGTAAACAGATAGCACTTGGAAAATCATAGAATGGTTAGCATTGGAAGGCACCTTTAAAGGTCACCTAGTCCAAACCCCTCTGCAATGAGCAGGGTTGCCTCCAAATAGATCAGATACTTAGAGCCCTATCCAGCCTGATCTTGAATGTTTCCAGGTATGAGGAATCTACCACCTCTCTGAGCAACCTATTCCAGTGTTTCACCAGCCTCATTGTGAGAAATTTCTTCTTGATATTTAATCTAAATATACCTTCTTCCAGTTTAAAACCATTACCCCCTGCCCTATTGCTACAGGCTCTACTAAAATGTCCATCCCCTTATTTCTTACAAACTCCCTTTAAGTATTGACAGGTTGCAATAAGGCCTCCCCAGAGCCTCCTCTTCTCCAGGGTAACAGCCCCAACTCTCAGCCTTTCATCCACCCCTCTGATCATTTTTGTGGCCTTCATCCAGACCCACTCCAACTGGTCCATGCCTTTCCTGTGCTGAGGACTTGAGAGATGGATGCAGCACTGCAAGTGTGGTCTTCAGCAGAGTGGAGCAGAGGGGTAGAATCACCTTACTTGACCTGCCAGCTACATCTACTTCTTTTGATGCAGCCCAGGACACAGTTGGCTTTCTGGGCTGTGAGTGCACATTTGCTGGGCCATGTCAAGCTTCTTTCTCATCCACCAGTAGCTCCAGCCTGCAGGGCTGCTCTCAATCCCTTCATCCTCCAGCCTGTATTGATACTGGCAGCTGCCTTGACCCAGGTGCAGGATCTTGCACTTGAGACTCGCAGCACTTCCAAATTTCCACAGGGAATTTCTTGAGCTAAAACACAACTATGACAAATCCGCAAGATAACAAACAAACCCAGGTTATACTCGCTCCACTCTTGCACTAGACCACATGTAAAGTAGAAACCTTGAGGTGAAACAGCACAAATTGTTAAGTTTCATGTGTAGAAAGTTCTGGCAACCTCTACATGCCTGCCTACAGTCTGCAGTTTAGGCTGATTTTCAGCCATACATGAGCACTCTAGAGTAATAAAGCAACTTGCCCAGCCTCCACACAAACATCCTTCATTGTCCAGGCCATATTATCATTCCGGAGTCACCAGACGGGATCCATCCAGGGTCATTTTACCAAGGGAACAGATAAAATGATTAAAACTATTCAGTTTTCTGTGAAAATTATTGTCACTACTGCAATCACGCTCCAAATAAGGTCATTCCAGATTAAATAATTAATACAAATAAAGCTGTCATTAGGCAAACCACTGGCTTAGCAGTTGTACTCAAAACTCTTAAATGAACAGGTTTGATTCTCGCCCTGTATTTCCTTTGTGCAGCTGAGTCACTACAATTTGTGCACTGGATGACTGATCAATTCTCCTGGGCTCCAAAGTATGTTTAGGTTAGGTTCCTGCATGGCGACCATTATCACCTGGTTCTCCAAGTACCTCACCAAAAAGTAGAGGAATTTTATCCTCAACCGAAGGTGCAAAACAGCATTCCCCATTTCACAAAGGGAAACAGAGACCTACTGACATTCAAGAAAACTGATGATTACATGTGAGGTCTTCTCCTAGTTGAACAACTTAACCACTGAATCATTCCTTCTGCTTGGTCTGCCTTGGCTGCAAAATAGCACAGTGTGCAGAAGAAGATATGAGATCATACAGTCTAAATGAGTTTTCCCTGCTAATGCACTGATGAGCTAAAAATTTAGATGGCATTGCCAAGAGTACATCTACTGAGGTGCTTATATCCAAAGAACCAATAACCTAAACTAAGCCTCTGGTAGTTTGAAGGTGTGTTTACAAAGCTCCCACATAACGATCCCCTCTGAAGCCAAGGTTCTTCACTTTTCTTCTTTTGCCAGGAAATTGTATCAAAATAACATTGTTGAAGACATCAAATAAAGAACATCAGTGACAAATTTCAGTATTTGACTATATTGAAAACTGCCATTCTTGTTGATGAAATCAAAACACTTTCTGAAATGCAATGACCACACAGAAGGATCAAAGGGGCATTAGGGAAAGCATCAAAAAAAGGCCATTTCCATCATCATCTGACTAACACCATTTCTCATGGTACAGCTTTCCAACATGCTGAAGTGTATTTCCAAAGAGAAACCGGGACAGAATTTTACTTTGACCCATAAGCCATTTTAAGTGAAGATGTGGTACTTTATGCTTCACATACATACTGTAGTGGTGATTATGGAACTTCTTTTCTTCAGCAACTCCCATGCATTACTGTCACGGTGTTGTCCAGAGTTGAAGAACAGTACCCAGGTTTATGGATAATCCATGTCATGATGCTTTTACCAGTTAATGTTCCATCGTGTATTATGGACATAGAAAGCTATTGTATAGATGAGTATAAGTTTGACTTTTTCTAGCAGGTGTCATGCAGGAGAAGTCTTATAATAATTCACTTTGGGAATAACCCAGCTTCTCAGTTATTACTTTGTAACTCATGCTGAAAATGAATTCTCTTTAGACTCTTATTACTAAAATAGATACAATGATCTAGGAAAAATACGTACCACAAACATATACTTTTATCCCTTTCAGTGCTTAACTGAAAAACTGAGTTGCACATTTGTCTGTGTAATAATTTAACATATGTCAGCCAAACATATCTGTATCTTTATTTCAATTAAATTAAAAACAATCTGCAAGTATATTTATGCAATGTTCACTATATACACATGATTTACGCAACTGCAAGGCAATTCTATGTATGTTGATTAATCTGTTGTTAGTAAAACATGACAATAGCTATGGAAATTGACCAGTGAGTGCTCCTTTTCACAAGTGACTGTTTTCATGGCATGACTGAAAAAGAATAGCTACTAGCCATGAAATGGATTATCAGTAAACCTTAAAAAGAACATGACATAACCTAGCAGAGATTAACAGTCTTCTAAACGTAGCAATATATTTACTTCGGATGATAGTGCTGCCTTTAAAAACAAAACAAAACAAAGTCGCTGTCATCTTAATTATTTAAGACTTTCATCTGCTCTATCTAAAGAAAGCAATAATTAGACATAATGCTTCCTGGCAAAAATTTATTTTTGAACTGGCACCATAATATTTCAGAAAATAATAATAAAGTACCTCTTTGGTGAAGCCTAGGTACCCCCTACTATTCATTGTAACAACTTGTAAACAGGACCGCAATACAGTGCTTTGCCTTAACTCTAGCTTGGGTTCGGTACCACAGATCTTCCTCGCAGTCCTCCTCATAATTTTAGGAAGTTATTTTAAAGCAGGGAGTAAAGCAAAGGAAAATTAAGAAGGATATAAAGTTCCCTGTTTGAGATTTTAAAAAAAGTGCATAATGTTTTCATTCCAAAAAACTGTGCTACTGTATGGAACTGATGGATACAAGACTGTTTTCCTTCCTGTACTGGACATCATTGATCATTACACAAACACAGTCTCTGCTCATTGGCCAAAGAAGTCCCTCAAGTCTGTTTTCTGGTACAATCAGTTGTCCAATTACTTTAGAACAGTGTCCTCCATACTAAAACAAGAAAAGCAAGTTAACTGATTTTTCCACTAGAACTTTTTTTTTTTCTTTTTTTTTTTTTTTAAATTCCATTTCTGTACACTGCATTTCCAATCTATTGAAGAGTTTTTAGTGTTTGGCATACACATCCCAAGTCCTTGGCACCACCAGGTTCAGTGCATCCATTGCCAGCAACAGACGTAGCACCAGGAAAACGCAGCTCCCAGTGCAAGGGATAGTTCAGGAGGAGTGGGCGTTCTCCAGCAACGGTGGTCCGTCTCGGTGCACTGATGGGTGTGTGTGCTCCCTTTTGTAAGTTTTTGGAGGAAGCTTTGGGATATGTTGAGAAGTGCTTTGTCGTGGAGGAACAGGTGGTCCAGCAACAGAATGGAGGTCCACATCCTGTGGTATCAAAGGTGGTGATGGAAGATGCCTCCGTGCTACATGTGGAGAAGGTGTCTGAGGGGGAGGGGGAGTAAACGGAGATGGACTGTTTGGGAAGAAGGTGTTACCAAGTTCGCTTTTTCTCCCCAGTGGTGGAGGTTGGAGGTGTAGTGGTGAGCTAGAGAAAACATCAGGAGTTCGCACAGGTTCTCGTGGTGGTAACACAGGTGGGCTTTCTGGGGGGTCAGAGATGCAGGTCCGGTCAGGCACCGAGTACCTTGGTGAATACACTTTAGAGGTTGGTTGCCTAGGAGGGATTGCTGGTGGGCTGTCCAGGTGTGCAGAAGTCATCTGAGATACACAAACAATTCATTCAATAAAACTTCACAGTGGCAGTAAAGAAAAGGACCCTACAGCAAGCAGTTGCAGAATGAAAATGGGGAGTAAGGAAGAAAAAGGGAAGGGTGGTGACTGAAAAACATTTCTCAGAGTGATGTGGACAGAAAAGACAGAGACTGGATGTGCAGGAGGAAAGCCAGGGTATATCAGTACAAGAGATAACAGCCAAGGATGGAAGGAATGAAGATGCACAGAAAGGGACAAAAGCAAGATGAAGAATCAGAGCAACAATTCTCATGCTAGTTCCAGGACTGCCTGCTGGGTAGGTCTGGCTATCTTCTACCACCTCCCCAGAAAACAAGCTCTTGGGGTGGGTAGTAACATCAGATATTTCTCCAAGAAAATGAGGAAAAGGGGGAGGCAGATGATGCTGAACAGATGCACAGGGTAAAAAATAATTCCATCTTCTGAGCATAGTTTAAGGAGTGAACAGTTACCAAGCTGCAGACCATAGTGACAGGGTAATTGGTCTCCAGCATCCTATCACATCTATGATATTCCAATCTACATTTTGGTAGGAACGTGGTATGTTAAACTCTGCTGCTTGACAGCATAGTCACCTGTAGCCTGGAAACAACAACTTGCTGAAGAGACACCTACAAGCCCTCTTCAAAGACATACATGCTCTGAAGTAATTTTGAGTGGGAATTTCAAATCCACCCAATTGCCTGAAGTCACAAGCCTGCTCCCACTGAAAAAGCTTCTCAACAAAGGCTGGATCAGATCCCAAACACCAGACAAAAGAAAATATAGCAACGGCTCAAGCAGGCAGGAAGACAGGACTGATTATCAAGAAGGGAAAGAAAGCACCGAGCACTAGAGCATCTGGGTCAAATACCCTAAACAACCTTTTCAGAGGACTAAGGAGTGTACATCACTTCCCACCACTACTGTTCTTCAGTTCTCTGCCTCCACCCATATGCCCCAAAATAATATCCTGGGACAAGTATCACATGTAGAACCATCTTCCTGAAGCCTCAAGTTCTCACAGGCAATATGAGGGCCATCTGAACATAGCAGATCAGTAGACATGAGACATTTCTAACCCAAAGTTTCAGTCTCTTCTGTTAATTTTTATTCATCTGGGATCAGGGCATAATAAGGCAGAGCTGTGAAGACTTGAAATATAGGGTTGCTTACTCTTTCACACACAGTTCTTCAAAAATACATGTCCTGTCTTTAAGGGTTATTTTTCTGTCATACTCTGCCCTCAACTCCCAGAAGAAAAATGCCCTTTTTCCTCCTTACTTACTTTTGATGGGGAAGATTCAGCTGGGGCAGACTCTGGTCTTCTTCGTGGAGGAACTGGAGGGGGAACATGAGCTTCATCTGAATTTTTGGTGAAGTTTATGGATGACACAGAAGCAGATCCTAGTAGACATAAAAATACCCTGATGATGACGAACTTCTGTTAAACTCAGTATATTTCCTTTATTGCTGCCAATAAAGGTGTCATAAATAATAAAGATATTGCTCATACAAAGTAGCATGAATCAAGGTGTGAAGGAAAGACAATGAAACAACAACCCTCTAATTTGCAGCTTCCAGACAAACTGCTTTTCTGAGCTGCAATGATCCCTGTAGCCATCAGTTCATGCACATTCTTAAGTCTTAAATAATCCTTGAGACCAAAAGCACACAAAAAAGGTGTTCTTGTATCACAACAGCACTAAGACAATGAAACCAACAATGAAGAAATATTATACTTCTTATTCTCAAGTATTCCAGAGACCTGACTTGGACACTCAACAAGGTCACTGCTCTGCTAAGAAACTTCTGCTTCTAGCAAGTCATTTCACCTCCTTGTGGCAACCAGCTGAAAACAAAATTAACCTTGTCCGTCCTTTGAAAGCCCTAATACATGACAGGAGACTATGTCCACTGTAAGTTACTGAAAGCACACCATAAAACATGAGCTTTCTTGGATTTTGGAGAAGACAGGTGGATGTAAAGCAGGGAAACACTGATTTTCAGTTCTGCAGAAAAAACACCCAAGTGCAATGAAACCAATTCAGAATGGCAGGCAGCAGAATATGGCACCCACTGAACATTCATTTTTATTCTCATTGTTCAACATCAAACAGATCCTCACTGAGTATATTCACCACAAATATATATGGCAGAAAATCCCTCAAATGTTTATTTGTGACATGGGTGCTAGAGATGTATCTCTGCCTTCTGTTTTGACAGTTTCTCCAAAGACATGTCATGCGCTCTACATAACAACTAATTAACTAATTCTGTTCAGTTTCTCCCTTTACAACAAAAAATTACCACAAAAAGGAATAAAACATACTGAAAGTTCTTGCTGCCACACACGGAGACAACGATTTCTGTAGTCACCTTAGAAGAGTAAGCAAAATTACACCTCTTCAACACCACATAAAGTTAATACACACATTCTCAGTAGACTATTAGCACCTACTTGCATGAAAAGGACTTGAAGGATCTGAGTCAAACACACTGCAGGCATCTGTAGTACTTGAAGTAGCAGAAGCAGGGGGAGGGGTCAAAGGTGTTCGGGGAGAGTTTGGTGCAGATGCTGTAGTTTCAGTCTCACTCTCCGGAATGCGGCTGTAACTAATTTTCCTTGGCTCTTGTTGCAGAGGTGTAGGATGCCTCATGGTACCTGGCCTTGGATTAGAGGGACGAACACCTGGGGACTTGAGAGGATAGCTGTATTTTTTGGGCTGAAACGACAAAAAACCAGGTAAAATGAAGATCACCTAAATGTACCTTTGCATTTATGAAGTTTAGAGATCTAAAATTACTTCTGCTCTCTTGAAAGACAAATGCAAGCATTTAATAAAAATTTAAGAATAAATTGAATACTAACAAATCTTGGTGGAGGCTTGACATTTCGTGGCTCTATTTCTAGTGACTTGTTGAACAGATAATCTGTAAATTCTGTCTCCATGCTGCTTCCCATTGGATTCAGGTTTTCAAAAAATCTCTGAAACACAAGAAGGTAGCTTGTCAGCTAAGCTAATTCTTAGTAGCTTCATACTGTCTCAGAGAAGGAACAAAATGTCACGAGTAATGATAAATTTTAAAGTCATTAAATCTGTTTGTTGCCAGCTCTTTGCTGGACTTTGTTACCACTATGCTTGGCCTGAAAACCCTAAATACTTTCTGCAGTGCAAAAATCAGACCAGGTTAGCTCAAACACCAGAAGCAGTCGTCCATCTTTACACTTACACAGGGAGGACTGCTCTCACAATTCATTCTGTCAAACTCCAAGAAATAAAAAATAAATAAAAAAGAAAATCTTGCAGAATGTCTTAAGATAATCTGTCCTATGAATCTCTGAGAACACAAAGCTCAAAAGGTAAGGAGGGGTGGAGAAAGATGGATGAGGAGGAGGGGCAACACCATTAGAAAGAAAAATGTGAGCATCAGCACCACAGTGCAGTGTAACAGAGGAGGAAAAAGACAACAGGATCACTGGAATGAGGGAACAGAAACTACCAGTTTCTTCCTGCCCTGTTTGACACCGATCATTACAACAATCTATCTACTGACATCCCAGTAGCTGGGGGAGAAAAGCAAAGCAAAACAAAACAAAAACCCAAACCCACAAAACCCAACAAACTGCACGCACTGAGCTTCTGATTTTTCTTACAGTGAGACCTGAGATTTTATGACAGGCCTTCTGCTCATCTCTGATTCATTCTGATTAAATCTATGTGAATTCACTCTGTCCTTACAGTGTATATGCTGACAGAATCACCACAAAACCCCCCAAACCTCAATTAATGCCACTCACCCTGATATCAAATTCCACTCTTAAACAATATGGCTGGTTCTGGTACTGCTGTATCTCTCCAGTTATTTCAGCTACCTTTCTTCTCTTGCTGAAGTTTATAAGTTCTTTCCCATGTCGCTTTAGAAATTCAGGATTGCCTTCTTCTGTTTTTAAAATGTTAGTTAAGTAAATCCCTAAAAAGCACACAGAAAAGGTCCTCAATATATAGTACCAAACAAGGAGGAACTCAAGTGACTGGAATATAAAGAATTTGATTTGTGCACTCTAGTTGTTTAGAAAAATTCTGTTAAGGTCAGTAAGAAAATCACATCTAATTTTCAAAGGATGACAATTTAAGTAATATGCCTTTTCCTGACAGCTCCCTTTTTTTGCACCAAAATCTCAGTCTGAACATCTCTGTTGTTCAGGAGCTCACACAACTGAACAATACTAGCATTTTGCAAGACAAGTGTACACTGAACTCAGGTGCTTTCTCTCAGCTGTTCTGTCTCAGTTCAGCTCTTCTCCATTAGATACTCCAGCTAAACTTGAAATAATTATTTTCAGGTTTTAATCTTCTGTTCCACTCTCCACTCCTAGCTTCATAATTGCATCAAATCATTTTAAAAGAAGAAAGAAAAGAGCACACAATAATGTATCTGGAACTGTCATTAAGACTCCAAGTCTAACTTGAGAGAAATAATGAAGCTATTCATGTGTGATCCTGCTAACCTCTACTCATCTCTGAGGCAGGACAGGAGGTGACATAGTTGATCTTATCTCTTTTTACAGAGCTCTGGAGTATATCTTTTCCCCATCTGTAAAAGGCCAAAAAAGCCACCAACACTACTTTATTTCAGTTTTGACCTGAAGCCTATGCTGGACAAATGCAATGTCCAGAGAGGGAATTGATCTGCAGCAAACATTGAAGTAACTTGCTAAAGAGAAGGAATGCCATGTGCTTAACTTCATGGCCACATGTCAGAAATCGCAGGAAATGCACTTGACAGAAGAAATGTTAAGTCTGATGAAAAAGAAAAAGTTTCCTACCCAAACTCTGTTTTTACAGAAACAAGACTTTTTAAAAACTCTAGTGGTAAGAAACTATAAAAATTAAAGCTCTCACTTCATTTCTTTGAATTCTTGATAGGGAAAGGGCCTCTTCTTCCTCTACCAGTGAAAGGTACTAAAAATTCTAATGCAACTGCCCTCCATTTAAGGCATTTATGGTCACAACACAGTCTAACACATATTAAAAGCAAGAATGTGTCAATATGGAAATAAGACATTGTGTCTATGTTTTATTTTTACTGTAGATTATACCTGCAACTAATAGTAACTTTAGTTTTTCTTTGACACATATGCAATTAATGTCTGGGCACTTGAAATTCAAAGCAAATTGTCCTGTTAAAACTGACTTCTCACCACTGTTCATACTCCCATTTAGTGCCAAGGTCAGTACTTTCCAAATGCTTGTGAATGATACAGCTCGTTTGAACCAAACGTACTTACCAAAAAAAGGCACACAAGGAGGATTAATCGACCTGAGTTTTGCCAAGTACTTCTTATAATGATCCTCACTCAGCTCATAAGCTTCTTCTAAAATCTTCTTTTGTCGACTTGGAATTTGCTAAACAGAGAGATGAAACAGGCTGCTTGGAAAGCAAGAGGAAAAGTGTAGCCCTAGAAACAATTTTAAGAGTAACAGTCTTCCACTGATACGTAAGACAGTGACAATGAAAATAGTGCCCCACCATCTCAGGATCTTGCTACCTTTACCTGCTTTTCTTAAGTGAGGGCTGATTTCTTGCTTCTAAACCAAAAAAACCACCCCTCTCTATTACACCCTTTGTTGGGGAATTTGTTTTCCCTTCTTGAAGGGCATGCTTACTGAAAAGACAGGTTTAGTGTGGCTATGGTACACTGCATTACACTTCCATACCAAAAAATGGAAAACATTTCACTGTACCTCAAATGTGTGATCCAACCTATACACTGCTGCGGAGTTCATGGCGCTGACAATCTCAAGGACACCATTAAAGTTGTTCAGCTCTTGAAAAACTTGCAGGATCTCAATTATCCGGCTCACTACAATTACTCTTTCCTCTAGGTTTTCTGTTTCTACAATGCATCTAAATACAGAAGAACATTTGATTTTGCACTGAAGTGCTGATGAGTTTTACAAAATCAAGTATTAATTTGTAGCACAAACAAATAGGAAAAGCGTATCACGTTACTTGACACAGTCTGGAAAATGTGTAGACAGAAAAAAATTGAAATATTCTAAGAATAGAAAACTGAGACTATTATGGCAGCACTTCAACATGACTTAAAACTGGAATTCTCCCAGAACAGAGATACTTTTTCCCAGTATACTTCTGAATAGACTGTAAGCTTCCAAAAAAGGAGCAGATACAGATTCAGGAAATGCACTTACTTTTCAAACCACAACGTGAGGTTAGTTGTATGCCTTATCATTTTGAGAAGGTTGGGAGAATTTATTTCTTTATCTTCCTTTGTCCACACACTTCCAACTAGTTCAGATGGCTGCACAGCTCTGGAAAAGAAGATGCATGTATCAAAAAACGTAACTAAAAGTTGGAAAAACTATATTCTTTTCCCAAAACCTCTTTCTTTCCAGTGAATTAGGAATTAATATTTGGAAATAAACTCTTAAGGCATCACTTCTCTAACATAAGACTCCCCACGTGACTGAATGCCTGTATTTCTAAGCTTCATTTTTAGTGTGTAAATATTTCTTACTTTATGTGACTACTAACCACCTTTGTTTATCTATATGAAATCTATACATTATTGACTATAACAGAATGTGAACCTTCAGCACCTGAACCACCTCAGACAGACAGCTGATGACATCTGATGGAGTCTATAATTTCCTTCAAATACTAGAATATGAAGAAAACTGATTTAATGTTTATATTTCTCAAAGGGTGTTCTATTCAGAAAACTGAAAACATAAACCTGCAGCACAATGGAATTGTGCATCATAGTATGCAGTCACATGTACTGCACATTAACTCAGGGAGATAAATGCTGCTCTTTAGAATTTTTTTTCTGAAAAAGCAATTATTATACAGCATTGGTAAAGCCCATTGATCTACCATGGGGCTTCACAGCACAGGCCAATCAGAAAATTTCATGCTGAAGTTTCTGTCATGTGTTTTTCAGTGGGGGAGATACCTGTAAAAATCTGACTCAAGTAAAGTGAGCTGTCGAGCAATTTCTATTGGATGTAGAGTGAGCAAGTCAAAAGTCTCTGTGTGTCCTGGTTTGCTGATGTGCCATTCAATTGCTGGAGGTGGGCTCTCAAAAGTAATGTTGTGACTTGGCCCAATGGCTTGTGCCTGCTTTTTCCGGTTGATTATCTTCGTGATTGATTCAACCCATTTTTTCATTGCTTTGCCTGGAGCACAGAAAGAAAATATACTATTTAGTTACTTAATACTGTTTTTTCCAAAGAGGTGAATATAATTCAGAAATCTTTTAATTTAAGCCCCAAACCTGTAACTTAAAGGAACCATATTTTTTTAGAAGGTTGTAAGTGGTGTTCTTGCACAAGTCTCAAAGTATTCAAACATGTGAAGAAAGATTCTACAACCAATATTAGGGACCCCAAGTTTGCCCAAGCACAATTCAGAACACCCAAATTAGGCTCCTGCTCCAAATCAGCTGTTTTCCTTTCTTCTCTGACTTCAGTTTATGGAAACTAACCTTTTTTTTTTTTCCAAAATGCCCTTCTGTCAACACCCTGAACTTCAGAATTTGGACAAGAGTACAGGCTTACCTCAGCTAACATAGAACAGCAAAATAATAATCAGGGAGACACTTGTCCCCCTACTGCATTTAGAATCAAAGCTCAGAATAAAACCCAAAGGCCAAATGCCTGCTTAGCTCTACACCTTAAGAAACTCATGCATGAGATGGCAAGTCCATTGAAAATTTACCAGTAAACTACATTAAAATAGTTGGCTCACTGTCCTCCTCTTTTTAATTACTAAATAACCACTAAATACTTTTCTAACGTAATATTTTCCTACCAATTGCTCCTGTAGCTGTCCCAGTTCTTCTTACAAGGGAAGGGGAAAGATCTGTACAATCATAACTTGAAGGTGTCCTACAGGTCTAATATGCACTGTGAAATACCTGGAAAACCCTTGGCTTCAAAGAAATAGCCATTTCCACCATCAAACAAAAACTACCCTTGGAGTTTAAGACTACAATCAAAGCAATTATTCAGTCCTGATCATTGGTCAGTTCTTATTTTTTGCATTATTTCAGTCCCTCAGAACAAAACTAATACTTATTTATGAGAATGTAAATAACAATATTCTGAACAGGAGACAGACTTCAAGTAATTGTGGCTTTTTTAAATTAAGGGTTTTTTAATCTTCTTTGTGAAGTATTCAATAAGTAGTCGTTCCTGGTTTTTTGCTTTATCTGCTCAGTGAAAGGAAAAGTGATCCCATTCCATACCTTTGGAAAGGAATGCTTTATGATAAATGCCAGCACTTAAGAAGCCATAAGTACCTCTTACTGTTCCAATGAATTCCTCCAGACGTTGCAGAAGATCAGCATCTCTTTCAAAGTCATAGAAGTGGTGTTCTACCCAGTGTCGACATACATTTAATACTCTGCAAAATTAATGAAAAAGTAAGCACTCTACAGAACAGTCTACCTTCATATCTAGCATTTAAAGGCTTTTAGTAGGTGAGGGCTCACATGAATACCTGAATCAGCAGACCACATGAAATTACTCTGCTGTCTGTATTTCACCAGCAACAAGCTATAAACATTTTTCTCCTTGAAATTTTAAGAAGTCACAGTAATGCTATTGCTCATAAAAAGAACATTACCTAAAGTGCTCTCCTTCTACATCTTTGTGGTGCCCTTATGCCCATACAGCCTTGCAGAAACATAGCTTTAAAAAAATGTCAAGTGTAACAAATTAATTTGCATATTGTCTAAATCATCTAAAAATCAGCACAAGGCTTTCCCAAGTCTTTTCATGTAATGAATTAAAATTCCTACCAGGTTTTGAAGTAGCAGGGTCAATATGCCTGACTGCTCATGCATGCTCTCGGTCAAAACATCTACAAGAAAGGCTACTGGTATCACAAAGAGCCACTGCATCCCAAAGATGGTACATCAAAAGACTTAAAGGAAGTCAGCTTGGCTCACATTGATGCAATACTCACCGTAGCTGCACAGGTTGGATGTACTCTTTCCTAAATCTTTTTAACTCTGCACTCAGAGGCTGGTCTCCATTCTCCATAGCAATACGATCAGCTTCTGTTGGCTCAGGCTCTGGAATTTCAAACCTAGCACAGAAGACAGGTATAAGCACTAAGTTCCGAAATTGCACTAATTTTGCTCACAGTATGCACGAATAAAATGCTGATTAAAGATAGCTTGTAATTCAGAATGTTCCCACACGTCAGAATCTTAAGTCTTAGTAAAGCACACAGGAAGATTTGCTGACTTCAGTAACAACAAATTTCAAAGACAAAACCATGGAATGCTGGAAGCTATTGGAGCTACATGAACAATCCTAAAGTTTCTGGATATAACTTGTATATTTTACTTGCAATCCTTGAATTTGACAACTTCCTAAAAAGTGATCGGAGCAAATCAAAGCCAAATGGGAAACAAGAATCTTACAAACTGTACTCCAAGCAAAAATAATAATAAAAAAAACTAATTTGCACTTTGTATGAACATTTTTAACAGTGGCATACCTTTCTATTAGCAGGCTCAGCAACTCTTGAGGTTTACAGAAGGATCTATACGTTGTGAGAAAAGTCCGAACAAAGTTGGGATCTAAGATAAAGAATAATTTTATGCTCATGTCAGCAATTGCCTAACTTTTAAAAATATTTTTTTAAAAAATAACTTTAAAGTATCCTTTAATATTAAGGACACCGATCTATCACTTTACAGAGAAAATGACATAAGCCAAAACTGCTTTGGTCACAATTCAGAACCTCTTACAATAGCAATACAGAGCAGAATTTAAAAACAATTTTTGTTGTGTTGAAAATTCAAAACAATGCTTTTTCCTCTTTCTTCTATTATTAAAAGACTGGATTATCTTCCAGCAACTTTGAACATATATTTATGAGCCATATAGTAAAATCCTTTCTTTTTGACAATCATCAGGACAAGATAACTCAAAAGACAGAGCAAGTAACTTGGTACTGGCCTGTTGAACAACAATGTTTTTCCTAAACTAGTGCAGCCAGTAGTGGTTACAGCAGGTTAGATGTTATTTATTGTTTCAGTTAACAGTCATTCTTTAACATTACATTTATTTAACTTCAAGAAAAGCAACAAATTTCATTTAAACTGGCTAATTACATATTGGTTCATTTAAAATATTCAATTGCTTTTTAAAAACATGCCAATATTCAAAACAGAAAACCGAAGTGTGTCCCTTCATCACAAAAGCAAAACCATTTGTTTTCAAGTATGAGGAAATGCAGTGACAGCATGTTGGCACTGCTCAGGGCTGACTAGAAACCAGGTTAACATTGTTACCACTGAACAAAAGTAATGAGTGGCTTGCAAAAGCTTTGCATATTAAATCCACACACAGGTTTTAAAAACAAACTTCAATTTGGAGTTTTTCTTACAAAGAGTGGCTAAAGAGCACACAGGTTTGAAGCAGCAGTTCCTATATGCCATAATGAATTTAAAAATGCCTGTTTGACCTAACACTGTATTAAGGTATTAGACATGCTTCCTAGAATATGAGGGTTTGGCAGCTTTTTACAAATCTAAATCCTTCCTAATTATTTACCAGTATCTTGTAAACTTGAAAGAACATTCTACTTTCCTTAAATGCTACTAAGCTCTTCATTTGGGCAACAGTTTGCTCCAAGGTGTCGCAGAGATGAAACATGTGCTGTGTAACACAGCATCTCCCTGCATTTCTGTAGTATGCCAATTCCCATTTCTTAAACAGTTGGCTATTCTGCTTTACCATGTCTATGTACTTCATTTTTTTTATCATAACGCCTCCCCGTACTCTCCTGGAAACTGTACAGTCTAAAATCCTTTTCAAAGGCAAAACTCAAAATCCTTTCCCATGAAGAACATCATCCCTGTCCCCATTATCCTCATCATGAAAATACATTTTTTTGTTGTCCTAGAGAACAAGTACAGAAGTAAGCACAGTAACTCATGCTTTCACAGTTCTCGTTCTGTACACAGCATGAACCCCAAAAGATTTTGCCTACATGAAAAAGAAAGCCATCATAGAAATTAACATTTTCAGAGCACTGAAAGCTCTGAGTCATATCTATTGTTATTTACAGGTAGGGTCAAGTGTTTAAATCAACAATACATATTGAATTTCAAATAAAGTAGATCAGAAAATAAAATCTAACCTTGTTATCTTAATAGCAAAATCTGTAACTCAAAATAATGTACAATATATGAGCACGTGTTAAAAAATACAGACAACACTAGTTAGTCAGGATGTCTGCTCATGTGATAATTCTCTCCTCAATACAGCCAATTTGAAAGCTAAAAAAGAACAATAACTTGTTCTACAAGGATTTATAAATAATCACCCTTGAATTCCTTAAGAAAGGAAACGGACACTATGATGACGCACAAGCGCTCTTAACATATCAAAGCTTTAAAAATAGAAGAGCACTGCCCTACAGATAAAAAAACTGCCACAACTTTCAAATCTTGGTACCACCTAACCCAGCTGTTTTTAAACAAGAATCAAGCAAAGGAGATAATGAATGCAGAAATACATTAAAACGAGTAAAACCTACCAGAATATGCAAATAGGACCAGAACATCAATTTCTAGTTGAGGGGCCGTTTCTTCCACATAGAAATATACTTTCTAGTATATATAGAAAGCTGCTTTTGTAAAGGAGATTTCTCTCCTAATTTGTTGCTCCACCACAGAAGGGTTCGGACAGTCAGCCAAGCCCCATGGCCAGGTGGCTGTCAGGGCTGTCTCCCTTTCTCAGCTCTGGCCGTGGCTGGATACCTCCTACCCCTGGAAGCACTGCTTTGTTACAGACAGGCTACTGGGCTGTCCCTGTGCCACACTGAGACAGAGAAATGCTTCAGCTGATAAGTTGTTTTGTGCATTATCAAGGAGGCGAGGGAAGAAAAATTAAAAAGGTCCAACACTCAAATACAAATGAGCAGGACTGTGGATCTTCACAGATGACAGAAGTTGAGACACGATTTAAATACCATCTGAACACAGCCCCTGTACTCTTTAATATGCAACTAACTTTTTCAGCTATTTGCAATAAATTGGCACCACCTCTGCAGTTACATCTCTAATTATTCCCTATAGTATTGATGTAGACACTCTGAAAATATGAAGTATGTCTCTCGAATCAGTATTTTTTTCTGCTCTTTTAAAAATATACCAAACATATTCCCAATTAACAGATTTTTACCCCAAACTTAACTAGCTTGTTTTGTATCATGCCTGACAGGCACCTAAAGATAAGACTGCTAATCAGGTCACCTCCGGGTACACGGTCAAGACAAAGGTAATAAATCTAGCAAGGTAACAAGGACTGAAATATCACAATAATTAAAAGAGAAGTTCTTGGGATGGCAAAATCTGTGCGTCGTCTTTAGCAAGTCTGCGTGCCAGTGATTTATGAAAAGACAGAAACCCTTTTTGCTGTATAAAAACTCCAAGAGAAAAGGAGAAGAGGAGGCTCTCTCTTCCCCCCCCCCCCCC